>SNQJ01S0090158.1:20725-41050 GCA_010110895.2 Picea sitchensis | reverse complement strand
CCCTCCTCCTTTAAATTCTATTTTACATTATTTATCTCTTATGGGTAAAGATTGGTTAGGGTATCTCAAGAGATTTCAAGTCCCCCCTTTACCTATTCCCCCTTCATTCCATCCCTATGAGACCTCCCTTCTTCCTCTTCCCTCCCACCAATATTTCCCCTACCTCGACCCCGACTCTTCTTTGGACTCTTCCCGAAAATCAAAAGATGTTAGAATAGTCTATCAGCTACAAAATAAATCCATTCTAGACCCTGGCTGTGAGCCTGTCCTTCGGAAAAATCCTACCCCCATCCAAGGGGGAAAATGGAGGGGAAGGAAATCGAATTTGTTGAAGGCCCAAAATAAAGCCTTATCTTATATTGCATATGGAAAACAAAAATCAATTTTTGGGGCACTTAGATCATCGCATGCCCCGAGAGGTGTTCCCTGATGAAACTTATCTCTTTTAATTGTAGGGGTTTGAAAAGCTCCGTCAAAATAAGTTCCCTCCACTGGTTGGTGAAGTAAAACCAACCAGACCTTTTGATGCTATAGGAAACTATGAGTGAGGAAGTTGTGATCATCCCCCGACTTTGCTCCCTACTGAATACATGGAAGTTTGTGGGCTCAGATGCCAAAGGGCACTTGAGAGGCCTAACCATAGAATGGAATACCAAAATAGTCAAAGTTACAAGCTCTTGGAGTTTTGAATTTGTATTTGGGATAAACGTCTTCTCTGCAGAGATAGGTTCATAGGTAACAATATTAAACTTATATGGTCCTTACGAGGAAAGGTCCCTTGTTTTGTTAGCTCTTGGCCATAAATCCTTCTTAGAAAGAGAAAATATTATCCTAGGAGGAGATATAAAAGTTTCTCTCAAGGATGTTGAATCTTGGGGACCAAGAGATAGATCGAATAATTTGACATATTTTTTCATCCATATTCTAAGGAGAATGAAATTGATTGACAATACTGCCATAAAATTATGCTCCACCTGGAGAAATAAAAGGGTGGGAGAGAAACGTTTGGATATCTTTCTCGTCACTGAAAATTTAGTAGAGGTCTACGCTTAGATAAGGAAATGGGTTGGCTCAGGGGGATCTCAGACCATTGTTTTGTTATTTGGTCCTTTTAAGACAAATAGTCCATGTACAAATAAAAGGTGGAAGATTCTATATCAAAGTGGGTTGAAATGAATAGTTAAAATGAAAGCCATGATTCATCAAGTATGACAACTATATACATAGTTGGGTTTCATCATCTTGTTTTCATCATCATCAAGTATGACAACTATATACAAAGATGGGTCTCATCATCAAGTACGACAACTATAGAAAGAGATGTGATGTGTAGAAAGTTGAAAGCTTATTTAACCATGGTAGTGTCATTTTCATCTTGTCTATTGGATGGTGAATAGTGTGATATCTAAGGACAATAAAAATAGATGTTATGTATGAAAAGTTAAAAGCTTATTCAATTATTGGTAGTGTGTCTTTTATTCAATTATTGGTAGTGTGTCTTTTCCATTTTGTCAATTGGTTAGATGATGATAAACAATACGATAATAAAATACACTATTCTTCCAAATACCACATAAATAAAAATAAATAAAATACCACATGTGGCTTGGTCGCAACTCTCATGTTGAAATCACACTCAACAGTATGAAAAAACAATAATAGGAATTTTAACATTGTATGCAATCATCACTTTCAAATGGCAACATCGACTTGACAACTCAGGATTGAGAATGGACAACAACTCTTTTCTTATGAAGATTACAATGTTGGTTCACTTAGAGATAAGTTTGCAAAGGGTGTTGGAACCGACATAACAAATAAGTGCAACGAATAGGTCAGATTTTTTTAAAAACACTCATTTTATTTATTTTTTGACTTCAAACTATAGGCAATGACTCTAAACATTATATTCATTCAAATGGCAGCATCAACGTGGAAAATCAGGATTGTGAATGTACAACAAATCTTTTCTTGTGAAGATTAAAAAGTCGGTTTACTTAGAGATAAGTTTGCGGTAAATTGATGAAAGGTTGTTGGAATCCACGTGGTAAATAAGTGTTGAGAATAGGTTGGATTTTTTGAAACCTGGAGTAGGCTAAAGCAATCTTTCCTTCTGAATTATTTTTAGAGTGAATCGTTTTTAAATTTCTGGGCCAATCCAAAACTCTGATCAATTTTATGATCATCTAGGTCATTTTTACCTGAAAAGAATAACTGGAGAAAGAACTTTCTCTAGAGCTAACCTACTCCTATTACAAAGTCGATTCACTTAGAGATACGTTTGCAGTAAATTAACGAAAGGCTGTTGGAACCCACGTGATAAATAAGTACTCCAAATAGGTCGGATTTTTTTAAACCACTCATTTTTTCTTTTTGTCTTTTTGACTTAATTTTATATGTGTTTGATATGTTTTTTTTTTATATAATCGTACAGCAAATTGACGAAAGGTTGTTAGAACCCATGTGACAAACAAGTGCTACATGGTAGCGGAGTCCCTGCCAGGTTGGGATGGGAGTAAATGTGAGGTAGTAGATACACGTGGGTAGAAAGTTGAAGTAGATGTGGTTTGCATGCAGAACATAGTAAAGTAAATATATAGTTTTATACATATGAAATATGTTCTTTTATACATACGAAATATGTACTTGTATAAAGTATATATTTAGATTTATACATACGAAATTTGTACTTTTATAAAGTATGGGGATGAGATTTTATAGAGCATGCATGGAGCCCTCATTACATACTTAGCCAGTTTTTGGATAGCGGGTTCCTAGGGTGGCGGGTTCAAAGTTGGGCATCTTATGTTACGTGGCCTACAAATAGAACCAATAGTTCCGCGATATAAAAAATGACAGGCGTAGTGGCGGACTATAGAAATTTATCAGAAATTAATAATGGCAGTTATACAATAGAATAGTAATAAGGTCTGTTACATAGGTTCATGGAGAAAAGCACCAAAAAATTAGCATTGTTGAACTATTTCTCTTTAAAAATAAGGCTTCTCTTGGACAAAAAAGATATAGCATTTCCAAATTGGTTTTCTTTGCACATGTTTTACAGAGCATGGACGAAGCGGTCATTCCATACTTAGCCAGTTTTTGGATCGCGGGTTCTCCGGCTATCAGTTTCAAAAATGGGCCTCTGTTGTTATATGCCCTATACAAATTGACAAGGGGGATTGCTAACTATACAAACTTATTATTAAATAAATAATGTATGTTACATATATCTGGAAATTACATGAACATTTAAAACATCAATGTCGTTGAAGACCAAAAATTTAGCATACAATAGGAATTTTGCACCCAACAATTTTGTCATATACATGAGACGGTAATTTATAGAAGATTATAACATTGTACGAAGATTTATACTAATTTGTATAATGCTATAAAATTTCATACATTTTGTATTGAACAATTACGTAGTTGCGGGTTGGCGGAGTTCTGGGTTCACACATTTCATGTTCAGTGTGTTACGTGATATACATTTTTCACGAAACACTTCCATCATATACATTTTGTAGTGAACAATTCCGTGATATACATGACAGAGAGAAATTTATATAATATTATAACATTGTATGGAGATTTAAAGTAATTTATATAATGTTATAACATGTCTTAGTTAATGAATAGTATAAGCAATTTTTAAAATTTTATTCAACATTTTTCTTTTATAAGTAAGATTGTATAAAAGTCTGTCAAAGTGAAGGAGTACAGAGAATTTCCATGGTTTCAAGCTGTAAATATTGATCTTCCCTGAGGGAAAACTATCTCATCCAGGCAAACCACTTCATAACTTAAGTGTAGATTGTCACTGATACAAAAAGAGTTCAAAATTCTGGCCTATAAGGGTGGGCTCTAGAGTTTTGGAAAGTGTAGATAGCCTTATTATAATAACCATGGAAAAATGCATGAAAGGTCGACATGCACATGAAAAAACAATAGAAAAAAACAAGAAAGATCATTGGTATGGGTTGTAGTGCTATGATGCGGTCATGCAAAAGGCGCAAAATGTTGTGTCCCTAGGAGGAGGCGGCTCCTCCTCGAGTGGTGTGCAGTCCAGTTGCATAGTGTTCTCCATCTCTGATGGCAGGTGCTATTCCTTCTGGATGTCCTCCCAACGTGATGGAAACCTCTGGTACTCGCAGTCTACGTTTGCGTGACCCAAATTTTCTAGTGACAACACTGGTGTCGAGGTTGTTGCTGCTTGGGATGTTGTTGATTGGGTTGCCTCTGGTGCGAGGAGATGAGCACATTGTAACACGGAGAACAACTGTAGGAGTCGAGAGGCTTTGCAGTCCAAGATCTATAGGCAGAACCGAAGGTCGTCCATGTCTCGACACAGGTCGAATACCGGGCTCTGCACTAGTGCAAGGCCTATTTTCCACTCACATCCTGGGTCAGTGTTGGAACCCGCTTTAGATTGGGGTTGCCGTCACAAATTTTGACTGGCTTCCGGACCATCCATCTGAAATTGGGTGTCGTGGAGCTGGTCCTGAAGCGACTGGGTGGCCGAAGAGTTGGGAGGGTCCAAAGGGCTTGGGTGTGAAACATATGTGGAATTGGCTAAACATCCGGGGTTGTTGTTCAATGAGGCCCCTGAGTAGTCCAGCTCCTCCATTCTGTTAGCAAGGGACGCAGGAAGGGGTGGGAGAGATGAGGGAATTTGAGTCTACTACATTAGGGAGGAGGACGAGGTGGATGAAGAGGAGGAGGATAACAAGGAGGGAGCAGGCAGGGGATGCAGGACTAGGCGGGGTTGGTTTGGCTGGCAGGCTGGTCGGCCTTTGGACTTTCTTCGTAGTCATGGCATCTCCGGGACAATGGGAGAGATAAAATGAGGCAGGAACAGAGTAGGGAAGGACAAATGCAGAGAAGGGAAAGGTTGGGCTGGAAGTCGAGCTCTGAGAAGAGGAAGCAGGAAAAAATGGGTCATCTGGACCCGTTGGAGAAATTGAAATAGGATGGGAAGCTGGTGAGGTTCCATAAATGGCTACAAACCCAGAGTAAAGGCATAAAGAGGGTGTTGGTTCATCGAAAGGATGTGAAGGCAGAGCAGGGTGCATTGAGACTAATGAAGCCATGCCTCAGGTGAGTTGAAGTTGAACTGATTAGGTAGTTGGGAGTGAGTGGCATGCGATCATCACATCGTCGGTGCCACGGAGTATCGCTCCTGGTTTCTCTGCTCGATGCGTGTGTTGTACTAGCAACCCATCCGCGGGAAAGGGAAAAAACATGAAGGAGCATAGACACGTGGGAATGACTATTGTTTAGATATGCTTTACATATGGCCATGGAAAAAATACACAGAAATAGTAGTAACAGGCTGTTGCACTGAAATTCAGGATTTGTTGTTCTGTGTCCTACAAATTGCACCCAGAGTTCTGCGACATACAATTTGACAATTGGAGTTGTGGACTATTTGATATTTAAGGGCATACATATGTTACAAAGAAGAGCTTCTAGATACCAAATATATTATTCAATTAAGTATATATATAGACCATTCTGGTTGTCGGGCTGGCAGGCTGAAAATTGTGCTCCCATAGGTTCATGGACAAAAGCATAAAAAGACTACCAACATCAAATTAGTTTTCTTTAAAACAAAGGCACGGGAGCTTCATTCCGGGTTTTCGGGGTGGTGGGCTGAAAATTGGGCTACTATTGTTCCGTCGCCTACAAATAACATCGAGAGTTCTGCAAAATACAAATTGAGAAGTGGTTTTGCAGACTATTTGAATTTTTGGATCGCGGGTTCTCAGGCTGTTGGGATGAAAATTGGTTTTATGTTGTTTTGTGGCCTACAAATAGCACTGAGAGTTCCACGATATAAAAATTGACAAGAGGTCTTGTAGACTATTTGAAATTTTGGATCGTGGGTTCTCGGGCTAGGGGGATGAAAATTGGTATTCTGTTGTTCTGTGGCCTACAAAAATCAAATATGTAATTTGATGAAGTAGATATATAGAGCATGCACAAAAGCTTCATTTCGGGTTGTCGGGATTGCGGGCTGAAAATTGGGCTTTTGTTGTTCCGTGGCCTACAAATACCACCAAGCGTTTCGTGATATACAAATCGACATGCTACTTTGAGGAATATAATTTTTGAATGGTGGGTTCTCGATGTGGAGGGCTGAAAATTGGGCTTTTTTTGTTCTGTGACCTACAAATAGTCTGTAGAGTTCCGCGATATACAAATTGACAAACAGACTTGTGGAGTATTTGAAATTGAAGGCGCTCGTGTTGAACAAGTTTATCATTCGCGAATTAGGTTTCCTTTGTACATATGTTGTTGGAGTAAAAGAAAAAAAATAGTACTAACGTCTGTTACATAGGTTGGTGGAGAAAAGTATGAAACAAATATGATTCCCGAATTAGTTTTCTTTAAAAAAGAGGCTTCTCGACTTAGGCATTTTTTGGATCGTAGGTTCTCGGGACGGGGACTTGAAAAAAGAACTTTTGTTCTTCTGTGTCCTACAAATTGAGAATCAGACTTGTTGAGTATTTGAATTTTAAGGAGCTCGTGTCCCAAAAATTCAGCATTCGCGGATTAGTTTTCTTTACATAGGTTTTACATACACTGGTGGAAAAGAGGGAAAAAATTATAGTACCAGTGTCTGTTACATACGGCAGTGGGCAGAAGAACGAAATAAATAGCATTCCCGAATTAGTTTTCTTTAAAACAGGGGCTCCTCGACACAAGAAATTGAAATTTATGAAATTATAGGTTCCTGCAAACCATAAACTATACATAGCAAATACGTAATTTTTTAAAGTAGACATTTACTTTTATAGATATGAAATATGTACTTTCATAAAGTATGGGGGTGAAATGTTATAGAACAACGACGGAGCCCTCATTCCATGTCCTACAAAGAGCAGGTAGAGATACAGGGTGTACAAATTGAGAAGCGGGCTTGCGAACTATTTTAATTTTAAGGGCCTTTGTGACAAACATTGTGCAAGACATGTTGCAAAGATGCAAGAAATGATAGTCATTTTACGTTTGAGTAGAAAGAAAGTAGTGAACACAATTTTACGACATTTATATAAAAAAATAATAAAATGTGTTACATATTGCTGAAAATTTAAAGAAATATATATATAAGTGAAATCTGATATCTAAAATTTGAGTAAGTGATTTATGTCATAGTCCATTCTGAAAATGAAAAATCTAGGAACACATAAAATCAGGGGGAAAACTAGCCTTCCCGAATTAGAGCATAGACAGAACCCTCATTCCATACTTAGCTAGTTTTTGGATCACGGGTTCTCACGCTGGGGACTTGAAAAGAAGGTTTTTGTTGTTCCATGACCTTTAAATAGCACCAAGAGTTCCATGATGTACAAATTGATAATGGAACTTGCGGACTTTTTGAATTTCAAGGGGCTCGTGTCCCAAAAATTTAACAGTCGGGAATTACTTTTCTTTACATAGGTTTTACACATGGTGGTGGGAAAATGTACAAAAAATATAGTACCAATGTCTGTTACACAGGGTGGTGGACAGGAGGACCAAATAAATAGCATTCCCGAATTATTTTTCTTTAAAATAGGGGCTCGTGGATACAAGAAATTGGAATGTATCAAACTATAGGTTCCTGGAGAGCATAAATTGTACATGGAAAAAACGTAATTTTTTAAAGTAGATATTTACTTTTATACATACAAAATATGTGATTTTATAGAGCATGTACAGAGCCCTCATTCTATATAGTGTGACGAAGCCCAGATTACATACTTAGGCAGTTTTTGGAGCACGGGTTGTCGAGCTGGCGGGCTAAAAATTGGAAAAACATTAAACGTGTTACATATTCCTGGAAAATTAAAGAACATATATATGTGTGAAATATGATATGTCAAATTTGAGTGAGTGATTTATGTCATACTTTATTTTGAAAAAGAAAAAAAGAAAATAGAGATAAAATAAACAGAATGACTTCACATTCAACATAGTTGAAGATAAAAAATCCAGGAAGACATAAATTTATAAGGAGACAAAAGAATAGTTTTATTTGGAATATATGAAAAAAATAATAGTTTGTTACAAATCGCTTGAAATGTAAATGCATTTGTCATATAGACTGGGATTGGGGATCTCGCGGACCATAACACAAATATGTACAAGAAATAGGAGTGTGGAAAGAAGTTGGACACGCTAGAATGTAATACCTGAAAAGTAGAAATCCGAAGATCAGTTTTTGCCTATAGATTTCTACTCAGAAAAGGAATAAATGGATTGATAAAGAAAGGACTATCACTATACACTTACAGGGGTGGTACGTATAAGTAATTTTTGTGTTTGGTTGGTCATGCCTTTCCCTGCTGGTTTTTGTGGGCAACCCGCTTCAATAATTGGATTGATACACATAGGATTTATGGATTTGCCTGTTGGATTTCGTGGCTTATCCACTTCAAGTTCTCTTCAATATAGCTTCTCAAGGGGGCGATGTTGATATCATTGTGGATTCGAATGTTGAAAAATTCATTTTCTAATTCTCTTAGATCAATTGAAAGTTTACACAAACCTTCATGAATATCTCCATTCTGTAGAGAATACCTGACTAGCGAGTTGTCCACCTCTTCTTCATCATATTCAACAATTCTATAAAAAAATTCTAAAGACAAGGCCGTCAAATTATCAACTTGTTGATCAAAACCTTTCTTGGTTAATGTCCGTGAGTTGAGGATTAAGCTGGGGTCCTGGAAGCCATTTATCTTTTCTGCTAAGTCTATTTTGGTGAGCTTTGTGAATAATGTTTATTTCTTTGATATTGCTTGCTCACACGATTTCACAATTAGGTACAGGTTCTTCACTTTTTGTTTCCAGCATGATTCTAATTGAGTGAGCCTTTTTTTGGATGGGATATCATGTTGTCTTCTTCTCGTCTCTAGCATGTTGTTGACATGAAAGGAGAAAGGGATGACAGAGTGCACACAGAAAGTTTCTTCATTCTTTAAATCGGTCTGCAGAAGTAGGAGCAATTTATGTGCCTTGATCCCCAGGGAATCCATATTCTGTGATGTTTCCCATGCCTTGGCAATGAAATCTATTCTTTTGTTGATATTTTTCTCGACATAACATCTACAGGATGTGAGGAAGCTGGAGGAACATTTTAGATTTGTTGCAGGGGTGCACGTAGTCACAGGCATGGCTATTTCCAAGGAGCTATGAAGAAATGGCATAGGAAACAAAGATTCCTCTAATTCCTTAATCTGGTTATTTAGTATTGAATTTTTGGCTTCAATGACTCCAACATAATCATGAAGAGCATCTCTGGTTTCCCTGTGAAGTTTAGAGATTTTGGATGTGTGCATATTTGCAAGTTCAAGTTCTGAACGATGTTTTCTTTTCTTATTTTTTACATCTCTTTTTTCAATGATTAATTTTTTTGATTTGGCTTCAAAAACAATGCTCTGGAATACAAAGGATTCATCTTCATAAAAAATTTCAGTACCAACCATGTCCATTGAGCAGGTATGTTGAATTGCATGTGCAGGGTGATCAAGGTTGCAGAATATTCTTTCCAGATTAGTGTCAAGATCTATGTTTTGACGGTAAATTTCAGGCTGCTCTGCCTCCCCTACAATTCCTTTTCCATTCTACTGCAAAAGAATCTCATTAGGAAGATGTTCACTGTATCTCTACAAAAATGCTATGGAGCTGTTGGAAGTATTTTATCAAAAGGTTGGATGGCTCCAGACGTTGATTGAAATGAAGAAATGGAGCAAACAATATAACCCCCCACAAACATTGCTTCAATGCGTGCGAATGGAAAATCTCCTCATTAATGACAATATCTATGCATGTTGTGTCACATACCCAGTACGGCAAAAATACAATTTTCGCTCTTCCTCAAGGGATAGAATCCCCGAATTCCTACAAGGGCCTAGCACAGGATAGCTCTTCCCTTATCCACCTCCATGTGATCATTGGTTATGACCACAGGCCAAGCCAAGAGGTGCCTTTCACATTTCGCGACTCAACAATGCAAGAGAGTCAAGTGTTTCGACTCTTCAAACCCCAAAACCCAAAATCTTACCTTCGATGAGATCAACGGATGTGAATCTCCCCCTGATCCGATGGTCCTGGCCGTATCGAGATTTTGGTAACTGGGTGTTTGAAATGTAGCGACCCAAACCACTGGTCACTCCATTCCCTGAATTCCAATATGGGAATTTGTGTATGATATCAAGGACCCTCGTTGATCTAGATCTTACGGTCACTATCCCTCCTGAGCTTAAGGGTGTTGAAAGACACTCAGTCTTAATCCTGCGTCGAGGTTTCATATACTGGGATTTCGTGACTCGCAAAGACGAGGGGTCTTTCCCTCTAGTTTCCTGTATTCCGAAACGCCCAAACTTATTCACACTAAACCGTCTCAACCACAGAGCGGGTCGGGGTTTTGTATACCAGGATTTCATGACTTACGAAGATGAGGGGTCTTGCCCTCTAGTTTCCCGGATGTCGAAATGTTGACCGACAGCTACGTGTCCCTCCGATGGACTACTACTACATTTATCCACGATCAACAGTTGTGATATTTTCAAGATGATCAATGGTTGCAATCAAATCCTGGCTTTCTCCTTTTCGAGAATTTGGGAGAGTCTTTACTCCCATTTCCCCGGTACCAAATTCTCGATGGATGTGGATCTTTAACAAGCGTCCTCTGGGATGGATGATCCCGATTCTTTTAGGAATTTGATGAGTCCTCTCTCCCCTGCATGCACCAGGTTAAACCTCGTGTACTTTTTCTGGATCCAACGGCTATCGGTCCCCTGTGCTCGATCTGATGGTTCATATCTATTCTTCTGCGCACTGTTCTTCGACTGTCTAGACGTAGGATCCAATGGTCTAGATTTTTCCCTACGAATTGGCGATTCTCTTTTTAGGACTTTGGGGAAATCTGCACCTCTATTTCCCCTAATTGAACCAATGGTTCAGATTTGATTTTGATCATGATCTCTATCACTCCTAAGATTTCATACGCTCTGAAACCTTCAAAAGGGTTTCTCGACCTCTGCACTCCATGTAGGATTCTTGCACACAATAGTGCGATCCTTCCTGAGCTTGTCTAGGACTTAGGGAGGTCTGGATTCAGTTTTCCTCGCAGAGAGCCTGTGTCGATCTGCACTACCTCTCCTGAGCTTAACAAACTTTTTCCTCCAAGGACTCTTAAACAATTAGGAGGGTTGGCACACATACATGAAATTGTGTTCGGGGTCGATGAACACATAGTTCGTGACTTTGGCTTATGCCTCCACAGGACACAAGCATTTAAGAGTATAAAATCATCTCCTAACCATATAATTTCTCACTGGCCTAGTTATATAATCAAGCAGAAATAAGGGGGATATAGTATATCCATTAGGAAATATGCACAATTCCTGAAACATACACAGTATAGCCATTTCATACACAATTACGGCTAAGTTACACATGGTAGGAAGTTGCTTATCTATTACAGGTTTCCACCAACCAAATGACTGTGGGTGTTCGTCCTTCCACCCGACCATAGGCACATAGGCATTCATTCTTATCACTCTGGCCACCCCCATGCCAAGCCATGCTATCGCCAGGGAATTCTCACTCTTCTTGAGGGTTCTTCCTTCGTTTTCTCTTCTGTTTTGGGTCTTGTTCTCTGTAACTTAGAGCATTCTCTCTCGGTTATGGCCTTGATGAGATTTCTCAGATGCTCCTCAGCATCAATCTTACGGCCTTTAGTTCATGACTCACTGGAGAGATCTACTCATCTCCCTTGCGAGCTCGTGCTCCCTCTTGTCTGGTGTCTCATCTCCCATGTGTATCTCTCTTACCTTGGAAGGTTTGTTGACCTATCCTATTCCTTCTGTCAGGAGGAAGCTCAGGTATACAGGTCCCTGTAGTACTTTGGGATGACAGCCCATGTTTCCATTCATGCGGGTGGTTAATTCTTCAACCACCAGTCCTTTCTTCATTAACTGATTTCTTTCCTTGGGATTCGAAGGAGGTTTTTCATCCTTATCAAGAGATATTTGGGGTTATTTGATATATGAACCCTCCTATATAGTTTTCACATTCTTCCTCTAGTGATATCATGGCCATTGCTTTCAAGGCTTCACCCCCACAGTCAGTTATTTGTAAACTCAGTCAATAATACATTTACATTGTCCTCATGCCTTAGCATGGTAATTCTTATTTTATGATTAATTACAAATTGGGGGAAACAGGGTGTTACAAGTCCCTCCCGATTAAAGGAACATTGTCCTTGGTGTTCTTTCTCAGAAACACCTCTCATGCCTTTCTCATTCAACCACTTCAAAAGTTTTGACCTTCATCCTCGGTCAGGTCCTCTTTCAGGATCTTAGTCTTCATCATCTACCTTCAATAATTCTTGGACAAAAAGCACATTAATCACACTTTTGTGCGAAAACATCTTACTGTTGTTCAAAATTCAAAAGGAAATTTTCATAATCTTAGCGCAATACTTATCTGTGAAGTTTGTGGATCTGTATCCACATGGTATTTTTTTTATCCATGCTCATTGCTTTCCTTGATGTACCCATTGGGTGCATGATTCCAATTCAATAGTTCAAAAGAGCTATCATGATTTCATCTTCCTTTCCAAGGTTTTTCTGCACAGGAAACTACCCACTGTGTGCATGATTCCAATAGTTTATAAGAATTATTAAGGTCTCCTCTTCCTTGTGGTCACTCGCCCTCTAGGTCCAGGCTCAGGCATCCCCTTCACTGTTATACAGTCCCTCAGGCGATCCATCTTGCCCTGCCAAGGTTTTCTCGCACAGGAAAATTTTAGAGACTCTATCGAGTCTTACAGTCGAGGCATCCCTCAGACTTGCTCTGCCGAGGCATACCTCCGGCTTGTGTTACCTCAACACAATAATTTTCAGGCGATCATGGCTTATCATAGGATTTTCATGGCTCAATAGTAGCCATGTTCATCATATTCATCTTTGAAATCCCTCATCTGTCCTTTTTGGACATGTCTTTTCTTCTCACCTGTATCACAAGTATACAAAATTCATGAGACATCATTATAAATTCTAACTTTCATAATTTTATTGCAAATCTATCACCCAAAGATTTTTCCAATCTCATGATTTGTTTTCATATTTATTCCACACAGGAACCAGATTCATAATTATGGGACTTTCCTTCCCATAACAGTTTGGCTTAGTAGGCAATTCACCTTCCTTATGGGCTTACAATGTTGCCATATCCACGACCCCTTTGCTTCTTGCACTTTCAATTTCAATTGGCCAAACAACTTGTTATCTTTTCCATGCATATACATTTTATTGCACCTTTAAAACATTGTCACAACAATTTCAGAATTGTGCATACTTAACAATTAAATTACTTTCTCAAAAAGGAAATACGATTCCTTGCAGTTTGGCTCAATAGGCAATCAGTCTTCCTTATGGACTTACAACACTTCCATATCTAAGACCCTTTCCTCCCTTCAATTTCATTCTTTACACAGTCAAACAATTGTTAGTTTTTCGTGTACATTACCTTTTTCGAAAATCAAGTATACTAACAGTCCAGGTCATTTCATCTATTCAAGGATTCAAAGTGAAAGGATACATCATCCCTTACCTATGCATCATTCTAGCCTACCAAATTTTCAAAATGTGACTCAGATATCAATTGATTTTAATGAATGCACCAACATTTGTGGTCACATTCATACCCAATGCACCCCTGTATTGATTTCAAGTTTGTCACACTTTATGACAGGTTCTTGGCCATGGTGTGTTGGAACTTAACCAACCTCTCCACCACATGGCCTATTTGTTTTCATTCATTCTTACAACAGGACCATGCTTCCTACTATAAGCCGATCACTATCCCAAATTAGTACACATGAAACTTAAAAGTTTCGCATGAATGCACCCAAGCATTATGCCTTCATTAAGAACCAGGGTGCCAACACTCATGGCCACCCAAATTTAGTTTTCCCTAACACCTATACAATGTGAGTAGAAATGTTGGAAGGTCCTCCTTCCTCAATGGGTAATCCATTGTCTGTCCTTTATGAAAATATGCATTTCCTTGAAGCAATTCCATGCAATGTGCTATCTATGAGCACTTTTGTTTCCAATCATTCCTTGATTGGTCCATGTGTTCATGAAATATCAGTTCATGAATTCTTCCGAGGGTTACAATTGGTCTTTACTACCATAGGTTCACGCCTCCATCATTCAGGTTCTCCTTCTTGAATCATACCCTACTTGGGTATCCATGGCATACCACTTACCTTTCAATTTTCATGAATAACATGAGACAATAAAATATTCCAGAAGGGGTTCTTACCAAATCCCTTCATACCTTGTGCCACAGAGGCATGAATATCTTTATACCAGTTCTTGGCTGCTAGTACTCTCTTTTTGATCTCTACCTCATCAACAGTGCTTTAGTGGGATTTTCACAGTCTTGTCGACAATCTTTCAACCATAGCCTCCCCATGGTCACCCTTTGCTTGAGGTTGTTCATTATTGGCAACTGTCTTTATCAATAGTTTCAATCTTATTTCTTTCTACACATGACATACACCATAGTCACATTAGTCCTCATGTAAATTAAAATGAATGTACCATAGCATTTAAATTAATAAAATATTTTTAGACATGTCCCAGCATATCTGTATGTACTTCATCACACTATCCTTAATGTTTTCATGAGTTCAACACAACATTTCTCAATCGTTTTCACAGTATTACAACCATCATCACTATGGTGTCAAAACATTTTTGTCCATCAATGTACTAGCTTTCTCATCCCATAGAAAACATAATGCACAACAAGGAAATAATTGAGGGCTCTCCCCTTCTTCAAATTATTTCTACATCTCCTTCGACTTTTCAACCCAACCGATTTATCTCTAAGGCCTCACTGTCTCTTCTCTACTTTTGCAATTCTACTCCCTGTCAGGATCTTCCTACTCTTTTCCTTGAGCCGACTTGGTTAGGCCTCACCCTAACCCTTTTTGGGATACCACAGCATGCTTTAATAGAAACTCTTTGCTCATAATTAATCATGAACATGTGCACCCTACACACTTCCATTCGGTTACCAGAATGGTCAATATTCAGTTGTTAGTCTTCTATTAATTACATGATTCTTTCAAAATGTAATTAAGGATTATTATATATAGATAGGCCTTGCAGCCCATTGTCCAACCTTCAACAATTATTAGGGTTGTGACTCTATTCTTTTGACAAAGTCCTTACACAGTTCCTCCACTGGGAACTCCTTTGATATGTAACTTCCTTGTTACATATCCATCACTATCTGTGATGGCCGCAAGCTTGAATTAGCTTCAGCTTGTTAATAAGCATTCTTTAAGGGACATAGGCATACCTTTCTGGTATGTATTCTAGATTATGCATCCACAGATGTTCTAGGTTTTTGCTAACTTACATCCATGATGTATTTAGCTATACTCATAATCGTAAGCCTGTGTGCAGTTGCCATAGGTATATTTTATAGCCCACATGCATCTTTATTGTTAATATCTGTCAATTCAGATTCATTCACAATCCTTCTCATGTGATGCTCAAAGGCATAATCATCTGTCTCTTATTATGACAAGAGAGAATATTTTCTCATTTACCCTTTCATTTGATTATATTAGTACTTCCTGAGGAAATGGAATACATTCCCCTAAGGCTATTATTTGGAACAGAACTTTCATGACTCCCCATAATGGAGTCAACTATGCTTCCATAGTATTCATTTAATCTGGACAAGAGCAATACTTGCTTCAAGTTTCACTCATCAGGGAAATCATATTGGGCCTCTAGTATACTTATAATCTTACAACATACATGTGCATTACTTGCACGTTTAATATCATTCATACCTTACTGATATTAATATCAGGATTCCTATTATGAAGCTTCACAATGCATTAAACTCATGCACTCAAGTACAATTGAACACAACTAAGTATTCATCATACTAGTTCATGCCTTCTCCTCACGTGACCACCGACGGTGACCACTATCCGAACTAAAAGGCGCTTTGCATTTCACGATTTTGGGATTCCTATTGCAAGGAACTCTGGTTCCTCGATCCCCAAAATTTGAAAACCCAAAAGATCGAGGCTAAGGTTTTCTCGTCTCTTTTATTCACATGACCCTTCGCTCGGAACCTGGGGTCAACTCCTAGACACGCATCAGGATCCCATGTTTCGGCAAATCCACGGACAATGATCCATCATTTCCCAGACTTCTGATCCATGAGGGTCCAACAACCTGGATCCCACGATCCAGATCTCTCTTCTAATCAACAGTCCTGATCAAATCCTGATTTTCCACCTTTTGGGATTCTGGCAAAGTCTTCACCTCCTAACTCTTGATTTCAAATTCCCCAAAAATGTGTATGCATCAAATCAACGATGCACCGCCTATCTCGATCCAATGGTTCAGGTTGGATGTCAGGATTTCATGACATGCGAGTTCCCAAAACTCTACCTGTTGACTTCTAAACCTCCGACTCCCGAAGATCTGATTACATCGGATCTATGGTTCAGGTCATCCGCTAACCAACGACCCCAATTGAATCAATGATTTACCTTGTGCAACTTTGGGAAAGTCTTTGCTTCTATTTTCCCAATAGATGAAACCTCGAAGCTCTAGATCAATGACTCTCATTGATTCCAATCTAATGGATACTATTCCTCTTGAGTTTGTGAGTGATGAGAGGTTGTCATCCTTATCTTCTTCACTAATATACTAGATCTAATGGTTCACTGAATTTCGATATTCCTGCCTTCGATAATTCCATCGTCCGTTCAGATTTTCAATGACTTCCAGCCACGAACTTGAAATCAACTCTTCTAGAATCATCCTCTANAACTCATACGAATGTTACCCTCTCTTTATGGGAACAACCAACAAGGGCCAGTCTTGGGAATTAGAAATATTCCCAAAGGACTCCTCTTAATCTTGTTTAAATAGATTATCCTTGTTGTCGATTCTAACCATTATAGGTCAGATAATCTGACCCTACATATTTTCATCAGTCCTCTGAATCATGAGGAGTTATATGCTCAGGGTTTAGTCTTTTAATAATACAGTAATTATAACTTTCTAAGGATGCTACTAGTCCTTACCAGATTTCCTAAATCATGAAGGAGTTCTTCATGAGGATCTTAATTCTTACCTTACTGGCCATCTCAATTGCAAGAGACTCTACCTGCTTTAGTAGGTAGCCATCGTCACACTATAACAAAACGACTCAGTTCATGTCCCTTTTCTGGATCGTGCATCTTCATAGAATAATTTATTCCACCTCTGTTATTCATACTCAGGTCTTATCAGTAATATTAATCAGTGCATCCCTACTCCTATAAGAGTAGTTATCACTTTTGACAAAGGAACAATATAATTCCTTTGCTGGAATTCCATAGAAATTCCCAAATTACAGTTTCATTCTATAGTCCTTCTCCTTAAAGAGAAAATGCAGATAAAAATATATCCTCACATGACTCGTACATGAGCCCAAGAAGGCCAAGTGTTGTAACCATTCTCTGTTACCAATTTGTCACATACCCACTACGGAAAAAATAAAATTTTCTCTCTTCCTCAAGGGATAGAATCCCCAAATTCCTACGGGGTCCTAGTGCAGGCTATTTCCTCCCTTATCAACCTCCATGTGATCGTTGGTTATGACCACAGGCCAAGCCAAGAGGCGCCTTTCACATTTCATGACTCAACGATGCAAGAGGGTCAAGTCTTTAGACTCTTCAAACCCCGAAACCTGAAATCTTACTTTCGATGAGATCGACGGCTATGAATCTCTCCCTAATCTGACAGTCCTAGTTGTATTGAGATTTCAGTAAACGAAAGTTTGAAATGCAGCGACCCAAACCACTAGTCACTCCATTCCCCGAATTTCGATATGGGAATTTGTGTATGAGATCAACAACCCTCGTTGATCTGGATCTGACGGTCACTATCCCTCCTAATCGTAAGGGTGTTGAAAGACACTCAGTCTTACTTATGCATCGGGGTTTTTTATACCAGGATTTCGTGACTTGCGAAGATGAGGGGTCTTTCCCTCTGGTTTCCCGAATGCCGAAACGCCGAAACTTATTCACACTAAATCGGCTCAACCACAGAGCATGTCGGGGTTTCGTATACTGGGATTTCACAATTTGCGAAGACGAGGGGTCTTTCCCTCTAGTTTCCTGGATGCCAAAACGTTGATCGACAACTACATGTCCCTCCAATGGACGACTACGACCTTTAGCCACGATCAATAGTTGTGATCTTTTCGGGATGATCAATGGTTGTGATCAAATCCTGGCTTTCCCCTTTTCGGGAATTTAGGAGAGTCTTTACTCCTGTTTCCCCGGTGCCAAATCTCTGATGGATGTGGATCTTTGATATGCATCCTCTCGGATGGACGATCCAGATTCTTTTAGGACTTTGACGAGTCCTCTCTCCCCTGCATGCACCAGGTTAAACCTCATGTGCTTTTTATGGATCCGACGGCTATCATTCCCCTGCGCTTGATCTGACGGTTCAGATCTATTCTCCTATGCACTCTTCTCTTGTTGTCTGGGTGTAGGCTCCAATGGTCTAGATTTTCCCCTGCGAATCGACAATTTGCCTTTCATGACTTTGACGAAATCCTCACCTCAATTTCCCTGAATTGAACCAACAATTCAGATCTAATTTTGATCACGATCTCTATCACTCCTAAGATTTCATACACTCTGAAACCTTCAAAATGGTTTCTCGACCTCTACACTCCATGCAGGATTCTTACACACAACAGTGCGATCCTTCCTGAGCTTGTCTAGGACATAGGGAGGTATGGGTTCGGTTTTCCTTGCAGAGAGCCTATGCCGATTTGCACTACCTCTCCCGAGCTTAACAAAGTTCATCCTCCAAGGACTCTTAAACATTTAGGAGGCTTAGCACGCATACATGAAACTATGTCTAGGGTCGACTAACACACAGTTCGTGACTCTGGATTATGCCTCCGCAGGACACAAGCATTTACGAGTATAAAATCATCTCCTAACCATATAATTTCTTACTAGCCTAGTTATATAATCAAGAAAAAATAAGGGGGATACAATATATCCAATAGGAAATATGCACAATTCTTGAAACATACATAGTATAACCATTTCATACACAGTTACAGCTAAATTACACAGGGTAGGAAGTCACTTATCTATTACAGGTTGTCGCCAACCAACTGACTGTGGGTGTTCATCCTTCCACCCAACCATAGGCATAGAGTCATTCATTCTTAGCACTCTGGCCACCCCCGTGCCAAGCCATGATATCACCAAGGAATCCTCACACTTCTCAAGGGTTCTTCCTCCATTTCCGCTTATATTTTGGGTCCTGTTCTTTGTAACTCAGAGATTTCTCTCTCGGTTATGGCCTCGACAAGATTTCTTAGATACTCCTCGACATCAATCTTGTGGCTTTCAGTTCGTGACTCACTTGAGAGCTCCGTGCATCTCCCTTGCAAGCTCATGCTCCCTCTTGTCTGGTGTCTCTTCTCCCATGTGTATCCCTCTTACCTTGGAAGGTTTACCAACCTATCCTGTTCCTTCTGTCAGAAGGAAGCTCAGGTATGCAAGTCCCTATGGTACTTCGGGCTGACAACCCATGTTTCCATTCATGGGGGTGGTTGATTATTCAACCACCAGTCCTTTCTTCATTAACTGATTTCTTTCCTTGGGATTCAAAGGAGGTTTGCCATCCTTATCAAGGGATATTTGGGGTTATTTGATATATGAACCCTCTTGTATAGTTTTCACATTCTTCCTCTAGTGATATCATGGCCAGTACTTTCAAGGCTTCACCCCCACAGTTAGTTATTTGGCAAGTCAGTCAATAATACATTTAGATTGTCGTCATGCCTTAGCATGATAATTCCTATTTTATGATTGATTACAAATTTGGGGAAACAGGGTGTTACATGTTGTATGGTGACCTGTTAGAAGTAAAGCATATTTATGCAAACTTAGAAGTGCGAAGGTGAGGGTTACGGTGAACAACATTTAAGGATAGGAGGTTTCGTGAACAAACCAAGTTGGCGGTGTGCGAATGACATTGCATGGTATTTGAAATTAAGACTAGGAAGCGATTAGATGTTTCGTGAAGGAAGCAAGATGGCGGTCTCTGAATGACATTCTATGGCATTTGAAATTAAAATTGGGAAGGGAGAAGAAAATGCTTTGCAAAAATTGCATTTATGGAAAAACTTCTCAAGCCTTTCACGCATCAATGACAACTTAGATGGTAGTTGCACAATGACCTGTTAGCATTAAAGATTTAGAAA
>SNQJ01S0090158.1:10511-20715 GCA_010110895.2 Picea sitchensis | reverse complement strand
AGGGATACATATATGCTTTGAAACATAGAAATATGAGTTTGCAATAAGTTTGATCTATATGTCATAATTCAAGTGCAATACCAATTGTATCATGATTAGACCAATATGTGTCTAAGACAAACATACTGTATTGAGAAATGGGCACATTAGACTAGACATGGTCAATAAGTGTGTTTTGCAGATGGGTTGTGTTGTTCAAAAGAAACCGCAGACTGTATTTGCACATGTAGTTTTGCAATTCTTTTGTTTTGTCAGTATTTTGTCGACCTATCTTTGTTGATGTCGATACTGGCTTTGATATTCGCAAAATAGGAGTCCAATCGCTTGCAGTGTTTGAATTATATAGATAAGACAACTTGCTTGCTTGTCACTTACCTATATGTGGTTCATGGAACTTAATACAAAGGACATCTAGTTTTTCTGAATTCATATAGCCTTTTAGTATTCCATCTGCACCATTCACCAAGCCATCCTGTGAATCATAGATATAGGCATATATTTCAACTAGCATTTCTAATTTCAGGGCAAATGTAAAGTGACTGAATGTTCATGACGTGGGACATTTCCATGGTTGTCTTCTTCCAAGTCAATCGAATTGATGATGATATCATTGCCAAGCATGAGTGACAACATGTGGCTATTATGCTTTGTAACATCCTTATTTCTGTAGAACAAGTAAGGGAACATTGGATCTGTTGGTTCATGTCGTAAGCACCTCAAATTCATATAGGTCAAGTCATCATATGTTTGGTTGTTTGTGCGCATTCTATTCNGAATTGCAATGAATGTTTCATCTGTCTGGTGCATTGTAGTATGCAACTCAAATCATTTAGTAATGTCTCTCCAGAAGTCATGGGTCACTGTTTCCATGTTAACGAAAGGTTGTTCAAATATCAAAGAATCTTGGATGGGTTGTGCCTGGTAAAGATCGCCACAAAAGATCATGTCAATGTTTCCAAACTATTTGGTCTGCACATGTTTTATGCTTCTTAGCCGGCTGTCAATGGAATACAAGAACCGATTGCCAATCACAGATGCTTCATCTATAAAGACAAGTTGGAGTTCCTCGTAAAGCTTAGATAATGTATCCAACATTTCCTTGCTAAGTGGAAGAAACTGTGACTTGTTAAAAATAATTAAAAATGCAGAGTGGACTGTTGTTCCACCAGCATTGTATGCAAATTTTCCTATGTATGAAACTATTAGGCCGTTTGGTTTCATAGGATCAGATCAATTATTTTAATCATAGATTCGTATAAGCATTTGGAACAATGTTTTAGCTGTGAATGTCTTGCCTGTTCTTGCTCTGCCTGTAAGGAACACGTGCACAAGACTGTTCATGTTCAACTGTTTTTTAAGGGAAATGTCCTTTACAATTGTTTGTTGTTAGCGATTCAACAGATGTCTTATTTTGTGGTATTCATTATTTTCAATCAGGAAATGATTTTTTGTAACCTGAAAACCAAGGTTGATACATTTTTCACTTTCAACCACTGGAGGGCGAGGCAAATCCGCTTGTAAGTCATAGGACTCAGAAGGAGTTCTGGTTGTTTTTGGGTTTCTGAATGTCTCATCATGATCGCTAGGGTTTTCTAGGCTATTAAGTGCAACTTCTAGATCACCCCATGTTGGATTAACATTGTAGGTAAATCTATCTTCATTGATATGCACTATAGTCTCAAAGGCAACATATGCAACCTCCCATGTAGAGAAGTTATGTATTAATGTCTCTTCGTTTTCATGGAATGGAACCTACAAAAACAATTTTTCTCTATAATAGTTTTCATAGTCACAATGTTTATTGTATTTGACAAACCGTATAACAAAGGGTTTTTTTCTTTTTGATATGGGTGTCCCATTTTTTTGTAATGCGATACGAATTCTGCTAAGAAGATATGCCTAATAGGAGATGGACATTGGATGTAATAATCAATAATAGAGCAACATATGACGTCCTCTGAATTGTCAGGTTCTTGTTGCAGTAAAACCGATGGTTTAAGCATAAATGTCCGTTTTTCAAGTGGAGATGTGTTTATGAAGACACATTTTCTTGAATTACAAGCGAGGGGCAAAGAAAGGGCAATGTGAATTTCTTGCTGAGTAGACATTTGTTGAAGATTAAACAATGTATTGCCAAGGGTGCATATCATTTGTATGAGATCAATATGACTTATTTCATGTTCTTTGCATATTTTTTTGAATGCAGATGTCATAGATTTGTTAATCTTTGTCATATACGAGGTGCAGTAGGATGCTGCAGCATATGCATTCAACACGTATTATGCATTTGTATTTTCTTTCCAGATAATTGGCATGTCCTTGGAGAAACTGTTGTTCCAAATATGGGAGAGTTTTTGTTTAAGGAAAAGTGTTGGTTGCCTAAGCGTTATTTGTACGACTTGGATGTACTCATCTTCTGATAGATTTACCTGTGTCAAGAAGGCATCAAATCCTCCTTGTTCTAGAAATGAAAACAAGGATTTATATTTCTCAACAACAACATTGTCCTCTAAACTAACTAGCTCTATGATTCTTGTAGCTCTCATTGGTGGAACGAGAAAGTTGTATCTACAATACGAGATTTTTTTTTTTCTACAACCTCTTGTATGGTAATGTCTATGGACTTTCGCAAGGTCTGGTTCCAAATGATCTGTATTGCATGTTATGTATTTATCCACAAATTTTTCGATATCTGAATTCTTATTGGCTCCATAAACCGGTGCACCCTCTATCCACAACAGTGCGTGGTCATGCTCATTTCCCCTATTCTAGAATTTAGTCACAAAAATGTAGTTCGATATTTTTCCAAAAAACCTTTCATTATGGCATATCAATTGTCTCAAAGAATTTATTCTATTTCTATCGTATCGAGTACATGTCACCGGGTCTTTCCTTATGAGGTAGTAAATGTCGTTATTTTCCAATGTATCTTTTTTTTTTTACGTTTCCTGTTACTATGCAGGTCAGAAATGACAACCACCAATGGATCCCAGATATGCTCTGCACTTGTAAATGTGATGAAAAATGTTGGCGGCCCCAATTGCCAGATCATTGCAATTTTTTTTTTTTTTGCAAATAATCAGGAGAGGTGCGGATGTTCTTGAAATCTATGTATCCAATATCAGATTTCATATTTTTTTCTAGGTTTACTTTGTACTTCACATCCTTGGCCAAAAAATTTCTTCCTTGTAACTAGCCTTTTCTTATTCCGACCCACATGCAAGACATAAATTTCTCTATTATTATGTGCATTGTTTTGAAAAACAAATTTGTTATATGACAGGAGAAGTAACAGCTTGAATGTAGTAGCTCCCATCAAACTATTTTATGATAATTGAATTGTTCTGTAATATGAGTGCCATGTGGATCTCTGTAGAGCAGTTTTGGAAAGTTCATTTCCTCAGCGAATTTGTCCTTGAATATTCCAAGTGGACGTTGTCCCTCTCTAGGTGAAATTTTGACAATTTTGTCTTGCAAGTCATGAATGCACTGTGAATTAGTGAATCCATGGACCAATGTTTCAGCAGGTGTTTTAGTCTTTGATTCATCACTTGTATCAGAATCACTAGGATTTTCGAGAGTCTCTACAGAGTTTCCATGTTCTTCTGCGAGAACACGGTTCCAGTTGGAATTTATACAAATGTTCTCTGCTTTGTACAGGGCCCTGGAACATAATTCCTTTAATTCTTTCATAACAACATGCACACACACTTTTCCTGTCTGATATGCATTTTTTTATTGCAAGCATCTTTTCATAGCCACATCGATTATAATTGTATTGTTAATGAACTATGGAAAAACTTTTTGCACAACATCTAGTTGAATAGGCACATTAATAATTGATCCTGTTAAAGCCCATATGGGGTCACTTATAGCTCCAAGGTCTGATTTGAGCAAATGCAATTCATAGAGAGACAAGTCTCTCCTCAAGTTCTATAAATGCAGATACATCTTCTAGTGGTGTATTACATCTTATTCGGTCAGGGGTTGCAAAATGTGGCAATTTTTCATTTTCAAGTGATCGTTTGCATGGAAGACAAAATTTCTCACTGGAAAATGGTTTATCGTGGGCTGTCAGCCAGAGGTATTCTGCTTGCAAATCAGGCGTGAAATACTTACTATTTTTTGAAAAATTCAATTGTTCACAAATTGCACATGCAATGGAAGAATGTCTTTCATTTGTTTCATGTAGGTCTGTCTTACATTTTTTTTCGCAGGGAAGTATGGGTAGAAACTGTTTCCTGTTTTTCATATACACCATGAATTGCCACAGTTGGATGACCATTTTGGGATATGAAATCGCACATGTTTATGTTCTGTTCTGCACAAAAAAAAATCTTTACATTGTCATATGTGAGTTTCTCTCTAAAAGGAAGTGTAACAATGTATTTTTTTCTCTCGTGCATGACCTTTTTCAAGTTGTGGTAACTTACTCTACGTTTCTTGTAATTGGGATGAATTTCACTCTCACCCAGTTTCTTAGAATCTATTTTACGTTTTTTGTTCAAGGCCTTTATTTGCTTATCAAAAGTTGGACGAATTTGACGAATAATTTGTTTCAAATTGTGATAACTTACTCTACATTTTTTGTTTAAGCTCTCTATGGCCTCATCACAACTGAAATGAATTCTACGCATGTTTTTTTTGTTCAAGCCTTGTCTTCCCATATCGCAACCAAGAGGACTCTCGTTTTGAATAAAGAGCATTCCACGCGTATGCAGATTCGATGCCATTTGGTTGACATGCAAACTCAACCTTGAACTACCGATATATCCAAGCAAAGATTCATAATGGATATGTGTTGTATCTGTTTTCAATGACAGGATGTGAATTGTTCAATCGTAATTTGAATTGGTAACCCAGGAATGGACAGTGCCAGCTGGCGAGGCCGACCAAACCTGG
Source organism: Picea sitchensis (assembly GCA_010110895.2). NCBI lineage: Eukaryota > Viridiplantae > Streptophyta > Pinopsida > Pinales > Pinaceae > Picea > Picea sitchensis. Next base: position 15,813 of record SNQJ01S0090158.1, on the reverse strand, counting down.
ATCTTCACCCTGAATACCATAGAAAACCATTGCAAAGAGAATCTGCAACCCTCCATATTTTCTTCTTCATATGGAAGCGCCATGTTCACAAGGTATTCCTACCAACTTCCAACTGCCAACATATTTTCCACGAGATATGGGCAAAGATGCTGCTGCAGGACTTTGCAGTGTAAATATGCAGCAACTGAACATCGAACTTGACTTTTACTAAACAAAAAATTGCATTAAACAAACTATCTCCACAACTAGACACAACATTTGTTTCCAGCTGTAAACTATAACAATCTATGCCATCCAAATTCTGTTTCCATTGCGATTGAAGGTCTTTGCAAATAATGGAAAAGTAGATACGAGGACCTTCTATATTGCATATGGACATTTTTATGTACAACAGTGGTTCATAATGGCCATTGAGGGCATCGACATCATGGAACAAGATGAAATATGGATTGCCAGATGCAGTTTTCTTGAAGAGTAGATATCTTGTTTTTCTTGTTAATGAGCATATGCCAATTGATATATTCAGCCAGTTAGATAGACACCGAATACAAAATGTATCTCCCCAAATTCCCCTCTGATGTGCAGGCAGAACTGGAAATGTAGACAGCTGCATCTTTGAAAAATACGTAGCCACATCATCTATTCCATGCAACTGCCGAAGAAAATAAGATTCTAGTTCGTATTCATAGGACTGCAAAGCCTCAACATCGCCATTTTTAAAACAGACCAAGAAATAATCTATCAATCCATTGCACAACTCAGTTGATGAATACTTGAAATGCAATAGAACCTAGAATGTATCGAAAATTCAATCCCCAACAGTATACGAGAATGCATCCAATCTAAAAAGGCCATTCCTATGCAAAACCACGTAAATGTTGTCATGTACAATGGACTGTGTATCTTTTTAATACAACTCAACATCTATTACCTCTTTCATATTTTCAAATGTCATTTTGAACTTGTTTTCTAGATACTTTCAGTTTCTATCAAAACAGAGAAAAACACAGGCAAAAAATAAAAACTAGCAAAAGAAAAAAGAAAAGAAAAATAGCGCACCAATCCCCACATGTATATTTAAACCTTCTTCTTCTCAACTTGAATCCCCCTAGTTGCCAAAGAATATGAGAAGAAAATAGACCGACACTGGAAACTGAACCAAACATAAGAAAGATCGCAAAAGAATAAAACCATAACTTGACTCAGCAGAAAGAAAACATGCATACGTAGTTTTCCGGCCCACATAGTAGAAGAATACACTGTGTCTACACCCCGCCCGATGGTTCCCTCTTTTGATAGCTCCCAACTACTTTTCGTAAAGCCCTCTGCATAGAAATTTTCAGAAAAACTATGGACGTGACATCCGCCATATGAAGATGCATTGTTTTCAGGAACATAAACTAAGAGCACAGACAAAAATGGTCTGGAACGAAATATTAAAAATCACCAAGAACAGGGAAACCTACCCATCAACAAAGGATGAGAAGACCTCAGCGCCAAAAAAAATGCAAACTGCAACAATAGTTCCAACAACTTGCAAAGTTGAAGAACAACAAACCAGTGAACAACCACGAAGAGCTCAAACTGCAACTGCAGGAACTCAACTTTGCAAAATTGAATCAAACAAGAACCAGAATCATGGAACAAAACAACGAACAAAGATGGATCACAAGAGCAGGGATGTTGAGAATGAACAACACTGTATTGCAAGGCATCTGTACAATAAACATTTAAGACTCGCAGAGCTCTTAGGTAAACAATTAAGATAGTAACGACCATCGAAGGGCGTAGGCCTATGCAAGCATTTAATAAAAGATGTAGTGTGGCAGGATTGTTCTCTCGAAGCACGCAACAATAAAGCAAAATCAGACATAGCAATATCGTGGAAAATGTATTCAACCCAACAAGAAAATGCTAAGGGGAAACATTCGAACTAATGCTAGCATTAATCCACGTTCCACAAATGCATAACAAAATTTATGATTCAAAAATACCATATACTACCAAATACTTTGGAAATGCAAACATATTTTACATTGGGAGTAACGAAGGCAGCAATAAGACTTCCAATCCGTTGTTCAATTAGATCTTGACAAACATGATACTTTTTATTATATAAAAATCAATATTTTCACTTCTCTTGTTCCAACAATAGACAATAGCAAAATATTTCTAGTCAACCCACAAGCTAATGCCACATCAACAATTTATCGATTGCTATAGTCCCTCTATGCCTAAGAGAGGGACTAATAAGTACTCCGAATAAGTCGGATTTTTTTTTATCTTTTTGACTTAATTTTATATGATCGAAAAAAATATAAAAAGCCCGTTCCGAGTGTCCGATTCCACAAAATGTGAAAGAAACATTTTATATGTTAAATATGTTTTATTTTATATAATAATAATCTAAACGTTTTAAGTTTAATATTAAATATGTTTTATTTTATATAATCATAGTATAAAGGTTTCAAGTTTTCACCTTATATACGCAACTTCTCTCGCCTCATATATAAAAGCAACTGCTCTAACGGGGTTGTGCAAGGATTTTAGTTCATCATTTTGAACTGCCTCAATATTTGGTCAATTCTATCATATAGAGAAGGAATGGCTCTTCTTTCTATCGCACCGCTGGCTTCTACATGGTGCGTGGACAAATCGTTGGTGGGTTCTAGTGAGGCTAAGGCTCTCCTTAGAAAGATCCCAACTGTTGAAATGTGCAGGCTAATGAAATCTGTCACGCTTCCATCAGTATGTGTTTGAAAACCATTGTATCAGATGATGTTGTACAGAGACGCATAGCCAATCATCATTCCAACCTCTCGGGCGATAATTTCATACAGTCTCTCAATACCTTATGGGGTAATTTTCATCTTTCAATTTGTTCTTACGCATATTCCTTCTTTCTTCATGAACAACTGAAATTTCTTTTATTTACAGTATTGAATGTATATGTGTCAGGCAACTTCGTACGATGAACGTGCTCAGAAAATTATTGGAGAAGTAAAAGTGATAATCAATTCAATTTTAGTGGAGGATGGAGAATTAATCACTCCCCTCAATGATCTCCTTCAACGCCTTTCTATCGTTGATAGCATTGAACGTTTGGGAATCGACAGGCATTTAAAAAATGAGATAAAATCAACTTTGGATTATGTTTACAGGTAAGTGACTGCAACCTTATTGTCACTCCAATATCTTAAAAGGCAAAGGCAAGTTGTGTATAAAGTTAAATAAGTATAGGTGTTGGTTAGCTATTCTAGGAAATGTATTTTTAGTTGGAATTTGGCAATATAAATTTACACGAATCACTATTTTTTGTTGTTCAGAATCCATTTCTGAATGCAGAAATGAATTCAGCATGCTGAAAAACTCCGAGGGTATTGGGATTTTATAGAAATAATCACTTAAATCTAGGAATCCAACAATTTCTCGCCGACAAATATCCCCATAGATTCATTTCCTAGAATCTTTAGCCTACGACATATAAGTATAAGTCTATGAATCAAGTGATTCTTTAATTGCATCCATAATCATCTGTGTGGCCTTCACCTCCTTGTTTTTGTGAGAGCTAAGGCATATTATCCTTGCATCTTGCATTGACAATGACATTGACTTTGGCATCTTGCATTGACATTGATCCTCAACATTCTTCCTTAAGACTGGGATTTACCGAAATAGATCATCTTGGTACAGTTCTAGACGATATTTACGACACCTTAGGAATGATGGAAGAGCTCGAACTCTTCACAACGACATTTAAGAGGTTGTACTTGTGATGATCAATTCAAAGGATTTTAGTAAATTGTAAGCTTTATTTATATACTTGATTAAAAATTGTGATTGTGCTTTATATGATCGGACGGCATTCTGCAGTGGAGTGGATTCCAGAATATATGAAAGGAGTGTATATGATATTTTACGAAACTATAAATGAAATGGTGCGAGAGGCAAAAAAGTCTCAAGGCCAAGACACACTCAACTATGCCCGACAGGCTGTATGTACAATAATAATAAAGCATACATCTTTGTGAGAAAGTAATTGTGATGATTAGTTCATTTGCTTTGCTTGTGTTGGTGCTTGTGCAATTGGAGGCTTATATTGATTCGTGTATGAAAGAAGCGAAGTGGATTTCCAATGGTTTTCTACCAACGTTTGAGGAGTACTTGGATAAGGGCAAAGTTAGTTTTGGTTATCGCATAGGGACATTGCAACCCATCCTGACGTTGGGCATTCTTTTTCCTCATCACATCCTACAGGAAATAGACTTTCCTTCAAGACTCAATGACTTGGTCGGTTCCATCCTTAGACTAAAAGGCTACATTCATAGCTAGCAGGTATTGCCTATAACCTTTTCTGTAAGGCCCTTTTCATGGGCCTCAAAGTTAAATGGTAAATTTATAATCTAAATTACTTTTTTTTTTGTTGAACACTACATCAAATTTCCATTTATGTTTGCATTACAACAATCTAACTAATTTATGTTGAATTTCTAGCAAATTAACCAACTAAATATTAAATTCTCATTTTATATAGTCCAAAATAATCACAAAATAGATTACACAACATATTACACATTTTCCATACATAAATTCATATCATAACTTTCATTGTGAACAAAATTAATATTGAAAAAAAATACCTCTTGAAGAAGGAGTTTGTCCTTTGCTTTCTTGCTATTGCTAACTACTTGAAACTGCCTTAAAACTGAATCTTTTCCTCCCAGCTATCTAGGAACATATCTTCTTCGGCTCCCTAGCTCCAGGATTCCTGGCCCTCAAGCCCAAAACTCCCAGCAACAGATGCCCCTGCCTCAATCCACCAAACTCCAACAAGTTCCTCAAGCAAAAACTAGTAGTACCCTCCTGCAACAAGCTACTCCAGTCCCCAAATCAATAATATAGTCCTCTCCTATGAAAATGATGCTCTCCCCAAAATCAAAAGTGCCCTCCCGAATGTTTTTTTCCTCCTCTTATCCTCCTTGCCCCTTCTCTCATTCACCACCTTCTCCCTTTCATTAAGACTCACCCACCTTATCCCTCCATTCAATTCCAACCACGTTATCCCCTTCTCTTTAATGGTTCCATCATTCGATACAAAATAATAATTAATAATTTATTAAACTAGATTTTATTAAACAGATATTTAATCATTAAATTAATTAATTAGTTAATTAAACCAATTCACATTCAACAAATATTTAACCAGGACAATTAATTAATTAGTTAATTAAACTAATATACATTAAACAATTAATTAAACCATGACAATTGATCAAATACTTAGGGTTGTTACATATGTGGT
>SNQJ01S0090157.1:33050-46909 GCA_010110895.2 Picea sitchensis | reverse complement strand
GGTTGCCCCCTCGAAGAGGCTTATTATCTGAAATTATATCTGTTTCAAGGCGTTGAGTACTTTTCCTGAGGTTTTTCCATGCTATATTGAGGTTTGGTTATTAACATAAGATCTTCAGCTGGGTGCGAAGATCAACCTTGCAACTTGGTGCACAGGGAAGGGAGATAGAGAGAAGAGAGAAAGAGAGAGATATGCAAGCTAAGAGTGCAGATAGAACTGTAAGCTTTCACCTAATATATTATAAAGCACAGTTATGTGGATGTATCTCTAGGGAGAGGGTGAACCACGTATATCCTATTGTTGTGTATGGTTGATGTTGTGATCTTTACGTTGTTACTTTGATGATGCATTAGTATGTTAGATCTGATATATAACTGTGTGAAGTAGGTTTATGTTTGGGAAGAATAATCTAATCTCCTTGTGTGATTTCCTTGATTCGACTTTCATTTCCTCTGGTTGTAGACACTTGTGTCTTGCAACCCCGTATTGCTACTTCGGGTGAGACTGCATCTGCTTCGCAGGTGTTGCTGAAAGGGCCAGTAGTTAGGGCTTGTTGGTGAACTATTAGATTTGAACCATGGGTCTTCCCCTGTGCCAACAAATGATAGATCAAGAAGGATCATTCACTCTGCAGTCGGGATAGCTTCGAGAGAAGACTTTCCATCCCCGAAGGAATCCATCATTTCTAACCTAGAGACTGAAGGTTTCAGGCTAACAAATCCTTCGATCACCGACTTATCGGCACCACTTTTAATTCAGATAGTACCCCCCGAGGTGACTTCTTCTGAACAACAGTTCATTCGATGAGTGGTGATGGAAGCAAACGTTTCTACTTCATCAGGGAGTCCTCGTACTCTCGTTATGGCTACCACTGGAGGGGGAATTGTACATCCTCCCCCACCTCCACCTGTCAATACCACATTTTTCTCGACACCCATGACTTCGGGTAGTGGATCGGTTCCTTTGAAGGATTCGACCACTATTTTGTTCACTCGAAATGAGACAGGCACTCCCTTATCATATGGGATGCCTGGCTTTGACTCGAATTCAATTCTTACTTACTCTACTTTACAGGCCATGGGTCTAGGTTCAGGGAGCTCTAACGCTCCCTTGCAAGGATCATCTGTGGGTACTATTTCTCCTTTCAATGTTATTCCTTACAGTGGGTGTCATATACCTCCTATGTCTCCTTCGCTCAGTGGTGCATTTCAGTACTCGATCTTCCCTAACTTTAATTATAGTTTTTTCAGTGGACTTTGTTTGGAACCTTCAACCTACACAACATCGATGGGATCAATGATGTTCTCTTTGTTTGGTGTGTTTGGAAACAACACTTTTTCTTCGTCTGCCTTCTCAACTGGGGGAAACCCCAGTTTTGGTCAACATAACCCTATGCAAAGTACCATTCCTTCATAGGGAGCGGTGATAGGAATATAATACACACAAAGTCTTTGGAATCCTTGGCAGGGCTCGTTTCCCTCACAAAGGATGTCGGTTGGGAGAAACCCCTTCCATACTCAATGGAACCCCAGGCAAGGTTCAGTACCTATGCCAGGAGGATCGGTTGGGGTGATCCCCAACCAAGGTCTTTGGAACGTTGCATAGGGAGAAATCCATATGCAAGTTATGTCATCTAATTTCGAGAGTCAGTCGATGATGCAACAAGAGACACAATTTCCTTTTGTTGGGTAGGGCCACGGTTTCTATCGAAACCCTGGCCAGCAGTCCAACTTTTCCTAGCAACCCGGCGCAAATCAAAATCCAGGTCCCTCTTTTCATGTAAATACTCTGCAACCAAAACTACCCTTTCCGGCAACCCTGCATTTTCTAGACTTGTCGAGATTATTAAATGACTCAATCTGTCACAATCCACATTGGCCCTTCATGCTGACTAAGTTGCTTTCTAACATTCTGAAATTCGAGGGAAAGCCTGGCGAAGATCCAGGTGATCACGTGACTACCTTTCACTTGTGGTGTTCATGAAACTCATTGAAAGATGACTCCGTTGAGTTGATCCTTTTTCAACGCACTCTTATAGGGGGTGTAGAGAAGAGGTATATCGAGATCGATAGCTCGAAGTACTCTTACTTTAATGATCTGGCTATGTTTTTCTTGAACCATTTCCAGTTGCCAGTGAGATACGATGTCGGAACCGAGTTATTGTCCAACTTCAAGCAGACTAAGGTTGATCATATATGTGAATGGAGATGATGAAAGAGCTTGATTAAGGTCAAGGTCCCTCCTATGTTTTTTCTTGAGTGGTTCTTGAAGTCTTTGGTTCCTTGCGTTTCCAAAGATGTAGCAACGTCCGAGGTGTTTTCTAAGGAAGAGGCTATTATGATATCCTGACAGCTAGAACTGATTTACTCTTAGTCTGCATGCTTTATGAGATCTTACCCGATGCGCCATGGTCTACTCTCGATAAGGCCAAACAAACGTCTGGGCCCCACGTTGATGGCATAGTGGGCTCATCACAAATAAATTCCATGGATAGGTTGTCCAATCAATTATAGCAATTATCGATTCAATAGGATATGGCCAGCCAGACTCCTAGTTAGGTTTCCCATGTAACCTAGACATAGGATGTACACAGTGTGCAATCGACAACTCCCAAGGACAACCAGAAGACCGAGGGAAAGAAGAAGAAGAAAAACAAGAGGGGTAAAGGGGATAAAAATGTTTCTAAAAATGATGGCGAGGAAAAATTTGAGAAGAGGAAAGTGAAGTTTCCATGTAATCTTTGCACAGACGACCACTTAACCCACCTATGCCCTTAGCTTGTCGAAGCCCGGAAGCTATTGGCACAACAACAGCTTATTGTGTTAACAAACCCTTTTTGACAAGGGAAAAATATGGCTCAAGATTCTGATCCACGAGCTTGCCTAGGGGCATTCAAGGACCCCCGGTGCCTAATCCTAACAACTCGACCGTGAACATTTATATGATGAATGTCGATGCTCATTTATCAACTATGACTCATGACTACAGAAGATCGTAATCAGTTGAGAAGGGAAAGGATGCCTCCAACCCATTGACTCCTCTTCAAATTGAGAAGACAGTGGGAGAAACAATGACATGTATCCCTAAAGGTGTGTTTAGGAAGGCTTCCCATAACCTAAATACGAGGGCCGCTCAAAATTACTCTGTTGTGGAGGAGCTGGCATAGACCCCTTGTGCAATGTCTGATCTGGAGGTTCTTCAGAGTTTCCCCTCACATAGAAAAGCTATGTTGTCCACCTTGGGAGTGGCGGAGCCAAGTAACTTATGGACGATCATTTTTTATCTGACTGACCTTAAACCTTGTCTTCCTCACCATGTCGTCTTTTAGATAATAGTGGTGTACACCACGAAATCATTTACATGGAACATTTTCCATACGGTGGTTGATGAGTTTGCCTCGACTTGCGTGATGTCGTTGGCATGTTGGAGGGCCATTGGCCAGCCTGATTTGACTTCGTCGCCTACGTTGCTTACATCTTTTGACGGTCGATCATTCAGACCTAATGGTATAATTCCTTCTTTCCTCGTGCAATTGGAAGATAAAATTGTGTGCGTCGAGGTTGAAGTAGTTAATGCACCTCTCGACTACAATCTTATGTTAGGACAGAGTTGTACTTACACAATACATGCATTTGTAGCCAACATTTTTTGGGTTCTATGCTTTCCTCATGAAGGTCGAATTATAACCATAGATCGGTTGTCCTTCTCTCGTCCTGACCCTTCATTGGGAGCTTCCACGGTCCCGATGATTTATAACCCGTAGCCAAGAACTGTTAACTTAGGTGTCAGATTGTTTCTGTCATTTATGGTAACTTTTGATTATCCGTCGCCTTCAAATGATGTAAGGTTTATTTCAGTTGTCCCCGACCAGCCGAAGGCTGCCACTTTTCAAGTGTTGTATTTTGAGATACTTTCATGACCCGTAGACTTTACCTTCCCCGTCGGCTTCAATGGAATGGATAGGGCACATTGGCATGGCCATGCCCTTATCCGCTCCTCAGGTTTCATACATTGTTGTCCAACAAGCCTTGGCCAACCCCGATTCGTCTCCCCCACGGGAGCTAGATCCAATTCTTGAGCCTATTTGGGCTCAGGACTCTCTCACTGCTCAATACCCTTTAGACTGTCTTTCCTTCTGAAGAGGTGATTTTGGAGGCAATCGCTGGTCTCGACAGACCTTGGGATGATCTGCACCATAGATATTATTTTCTTCCTGAACTTAGGAGAATAGAGGTGGGAGAGTTTGTTTTGACCATGAATGGAGATATCCCTTGTCTTATTAACCCTCTAGCTACGCACGGAATATACATCAAGGGAAACATGGAAAGTATCGTTGCAACGATTCCTATTGATATCTCCAGAGCCCCTGGCATCCTAGAGAATGTCTTTTTCAGAGCGAACTTCTCCCCCAAAGAGATTCAAATTTACACCAAGTTGTTTAAAGAGTTATGCGACATTTTTTCCTAGTCTTACGAGGAGATCCAGGCATCGACCCATGAATTGTTGAACATGAGATTATGACTTATCTTGATGTCAAACCAGTCCAACATAAGCTTCACCTAGTTAATCCTTGAAAAGCAGCGGTGATAAAGGTTGAAGTAGAGAAACTTCTCAAAGTTGGTTTCATCTACCTCGTACAATTGACGGAATGGCTATCAAACCCAGTTCCTTTCAAAAAAACGTAGGACATGATTCACATTTGTCTGGATTTTCGCAATTTGAATAAAGCTTGCCCAAAAGACAATTTTCCAACCCCGTTTATTGATCAGATTGTCGAATTTTCCAACCCCGTTTATTGATTAGATTGTCGATGAGTGTGTGGCTTCTAAAGTCTTTTCTTTCATGGATGGTTTTCAGGGATATAATAAAATTCAAATCAAACCCGAGGACCAACATAAAACACCTTTTATTTGTCCGTGGGGTACCTTCGTGTATCGAAAAATGCCTTTTGGCCTGAAGAATGTTGGAGCTAACTTTCAGCGGGCCATGTCATTCGCTTTGCTCGACCTCAAACACATATTCGAGGGGTACCTAGATGATCTAGAATCACATTCTCACAATAGATCTGATCATCCCACCCACTTACGACCAATATTTGAATGGTGTCGCTACTATTGGATCCACTTGAATCCAAATAAGTGTAGTTTTTGTATGACATCGGGTCATTTATCAGGTTTCATCGTGTCGACAAAAGAGATCATGGTCTATCCTCTTAAGGTTGAGGCAATAGTTCAATTGCCTCCCCTGTGCACAATACCCCAGCTTCAGAGCTTACAGGGGAAAGTGAGTTTTCTTCAGCACTTTGTCACTAATTATGTCGATATCACTAAAGGGTTCATGCGTCTCTTGAAAAAATGGGTCCCATTCTGCTGGGATGAAGCAGCTCCACGCTCCTTTGAAGCATTGAAACATGCCCTGGCGTCTGCCCCTTTGCTCAAGCCTCCTGATTATAACAAAGATTTCTTGTTGTATTTGGTTGTTGCAGATTCTACCATTAGCATGGTCTTGGTTCAGGAGGATGACACACTCAAAGAGAACATTATCTATTACCTTAGTTGAGGTCTAGTCGTACCATAACTCAACTACTCTCATGTTGAGAAACTTGCTTTGGAAGCTGTCCACTTTTTCCAATGGTTTTTTCACTATATATTACTTCACAAGACCACCATCATTATCATCGTCAACCCTTTCCAATATGTGTTAACACGACAGGTCATTGGTGGAAGTATTAGTATATGGATATTTATCCTACATGAGATTGACTTGGATATTGTCTCCGCGAAATCTAAAAATTCATTGGTCTTTTTCGAACTAATTTCGGAACTATTGGTCTAGTCTGGTGATATTATACCCGAAGATTCACTTCTCAACAAAGATCTATTTCTTATTGCATCTTCGGACCCCTGGTATGGAGATATACTTGTGTATCTTCATACTTTGAAGTGCCCCACTTCTGCTTCCTGCGATGAGAGTTGACGAATATGACACCAAGCAGGAAACTATCTTATCCTTGATGACACTTTGTATCGTCGAGGTGTAGATTGAATTCTTCAATGATGTCTTACCCACGAAGACGCAGAGCTCATTTGAATGAATGTCACACTGGAGCATGTGGTGGTCATTTTTATGGGTTGGAAACAACCCAAAATATTCTTCGCGCAGGATAATTTTGTCCCTTGTTAATCAAAGATTGTATTGAAGTGGTCAAGAAGTGTCACCCGTGCCAGGTCTTATGTCGGAAGATGCGAGCACACCCTGCTCCTATGTTTTTGGCCATTGTTATCGGTCTCTTCACCAAGTGGGGGATTAATTTCACTACATGTCACCCGGCTTCTGCCAAGGGGTATCGCTATATCATTGTAGCAGTATAATACTTCACTAAGTGGGTCAAAGCTATGTAGACATTTAATAATAACTGATAAAATGTTTCCTTTTTCGTCTTCAATCAAATAGTAGCGAAATTCGATATCCCGAAGGAGATTATCACTGACCATGGAAATCACTTCTAGAATAAAATGATGATTGAATTAACATCAAATATAGGGTTTAAACGAGAACATTCATCACCTTATTACCCACAAGTGAATGGTCAGGTAGAAGTTGTGAATATTTATCTCAAGACAATTCTTCAGTGGGCGATCAATTTGGCCAAATCAAATTGGCATTTTATGTTATATTCAGCGTTATGGGCTTATCAAACTTCTGTAAATACTGCCACCGGTTTTTCACCTTTTCAACTCGTCTATGGGCTGGAAGTAGTCTTACCCATTGAGTGTCAGATCCCTTCTTTAAATTTGGCAGTGGAACTACTACTCGACACTACGCTGCTTGAGGAACCTCTTCTATATCTCAAGTAGCTCAATGAGCAGTGTCATGATGCAGCCTTGAATAACGACGCTCATAAAATACGAGTCAAGTGTCAATATGATCGATTCATTCGCCCTAGGATTTTTTCCGAAGGTGATCTTGTTTGGGTCTACGACCAAGACAAAGATCCCCTGGGGGTAGGCAAGTTCAAACCCATTTGGTTTGGACCTTTGATTGTGAAAGAGGTCTTGGAGAAGGGTTCTTACCGTCTGGTTGATTTCGAGGGAAAGGCCTTAGTGGAGCCTAGAAATGGGCTCTACCTTAAGAAGTACTACTGTTAGGTCAGTCATCTAGGTGGCTTCTTGTATATATGTATACTCTTTTATACATTTTTTGTCTTTTTTGTTTTATGGACGTGTAGTTATTTATGTCTTATTTTTCACCAGACAACAGTGTTCCCAAGATGCCTAAATAACTAGACCCAGGTATGAGGCACCCTTACTACATGAAGTTGCATATCTAGGGAAATATCCTCAATCTCGGCCATAGGAACTGCGCAAGTGAGAGCAGTGAGGTTCCTCTCCACTCGTCGTAGGACTCTATCAGACTCTCTGGCTTGGGGTCCTCCTACAGGTTTTTGTCCTACCTCTGGTCAAGGATGATGCCTAGTCTTGGTGAAGTTTTTTGGTCGAACAGGTCCCATATATGTACATAACATATTTGTAAGTAAGTACTCTAAACACACACATAAAAAGGATATATATAAAAATTAAAAATTTAACAACTTCAAAAAAAAAAGGTATATGTTACCTATCTCGCCATGCTCCTCGCCAGGGGGCACGGGCATGTCTGGATCTCTAAAGAAGATAATCCTTGCATAGGAATATTCCTCTATGATTGGTATCTAAAGTGCCCACCAGTCAAAGAATTTTTCATCAAAGGCCTCTTGGGTCCTTCCTCCACCTTGTCTAGGCAGTAAAACCGCCCATATGCACATTGCTGGGAAGGAGGAAATATGCCCTCGTAATGTCTATCTCGGACTGAGACTGCACACCCTCTTGAAGAAGAAATAACATAATACGGTACCAAACCCGAAGTTCTTGTTGGTATTCCTACGACACTCTGTAAGTTGTCTCTTCATGCATACTAGCATGGTATTACTCCAGTCAAAGATTGTCGCCTCTAAACACTGAACTGCACAGAGCATCTATGCACAAGAGGCCTAATGGAGTGTTACAGATCTAGTAATACACCTGATCATGAGTAGAATAAATCGCAGGGAGAGGTTGGTAATCTTGTGAATTGGCACCTGAGAACCCACTTTCTCGGTACCAGCCTCACAATGCATCGTGATGTAGTCTTCTATGTTGTAAAGCCCTGGAGGAAAATTCCTCAAGTTAATTGGCTCCCCTCTCCTAGAGAGGCTGGTCAAGAAGTAAATTCCCTATGTAGTTGGGGTCAATGATTGACCCTCTAACATGAATGCCTCTGTGTCGGGATGACAGTACTCTACCAAGGCATTAAGCAACCTCGGTTGTGCACTCATGAACGGACACTAAAAGAATTTCCATAGGCCACACTATTTTATCATAGCAACAGTCACAGGGTCCTCCTCGACCAAGACATCCAACTCCTCATTTTCCCTCTCTCTCCAGTGCACATACATTCTGTCACACAAAAAAATTGGAGAGGGTTTAGTACTTGTGTTTTATTTTTTCAATATAAAGGGAGGTGTACGCGAGTTGTAGTTTATATAGTTGCATATGTAATCGGGCTTCTTATTGCTTTGCCCGAGTACATACATGGGTTTTCCTTGGACATCCTGCATACACACATACGTGACCCCTTTTCAAGGGCGTGCCCCTCCAAACTAAAAATTAAATGCAAATAATGGAATTTAAATGCAAGAGGTGGGGGATTTATACTTACTTGGTCCAAGTAGGAGGGTTTTTCATCCACCGTAGCTCTCGAAATTCACTTTTTTGATGAAGGGGTTTTTTTATTTTTTGTTAATTTCCAAATTGCAATGGTAAAAATGAGTTGTCTACCTCTATTTATAGACTTTTTTTGCCCTTTTTGCCCTAATTTGGCACCCTTTTTCACTTTTCCTATCTTGGTGGCTACTTGAGTTCTCTTTTGAGTTATCTTTCGGTCATCCTGATGGACTCGTCCTTACAATTTGGTGATTTTTTTAGATGGGTTACATTTATGTCGTCCCATGGTAAAAGTAATTTTTTCCAACTTTGGCATATAAGTTAGGTTTCCACTCCCATCTTTCTGCATATCGTTGTCTTTTCCGCTTTTCCATAGGATCAATCCCACCGAAGTGTGACACGGAACCTTCTCTATTGATTTATAAGTGTCATAATTAGGTGGTAGAGCGTACCTCTACATGGATTGTTATAGCAATATTTGTCTCATCATTGCTATGTTGCACAGAGGGCCTTTTTCCATTTCCCTATGCAGACTTGCCATTCCTTTTTGATGAATCCGGAGCTAAAAATACATATTTTTCCACATATATGCGCCCTATCTACTATACATCATGCGTATACACAGGCTGCTCCACTACAGCCCACGTACATTGGGATTTGTGCCAGAAAATACAAAAATGAAGTCGAGTTTCCATGTCATGGCAGGAGATCTCTGATCCTTGGCTTTCCATATACTGGAAATGTTCTGACTTGGCCCTTCAACTGCATTTTGAAGGCTATAAGAGCACAATTCCAAGCTATGGAAAAGAGGAGAAAGCATTCAACTTTGAGAGCAAATTTACTCTGGAGAAAATACTTCATATTAAGTCTGCATCCCTTTATCCCTCAAGTCTGAACATAGTGTTCATCCCCCAAGATCTTTCCCTATTGTTGAGAGAACCTCATTGTCTCTTTTCTACGAGCTTGCCTTTAGTGGAGGATTGAAGTGGTGGAGGCCCAGTTGGAAGGAACTTGGTTTCTTGGTTTCGAACCATGCCGACATGGAAGTCTGTAATGTTTTCGCTTTTGTTGATCATTTATTAATAGAAATACTCATTTCCCATCCAATTGGTATCATGCAAATATATGATTATTATACATGGGCATATTTGAAATGTTTATTAATGGATTATAATATCTAATGTGCTGACCCATTTATATTATCACTATATACTTGCTTTTCTTGTTTGTTGAGAACTTTTTGCAGGTACAAAGCTTTGGGTCAAAGTACTCAACGATGGAACATCATCAAACGTTGAAATGAGGTAGGATTCTTTCTTATCTCACTTTCACATTGGTTTATATAGCATATGTTGGAATTGAGTAGATTTCTACAGTCATACCTGTCTATTGTGGTTTACCCTGGCCATAGAGAGTTTTTCCCTCGTAACAGAATTGGTGACTCCCTTGCATTGTTCTTTTTCCTTTTTGTTTCGTGTCATGTCACTGCTTGACAGATTCTGTTCACTCTGGGTTTGAGTTTTCAGCCTTTTTCACTTATCTGGCCTTGTTTTCAAGCTTGTATGCACCTTTTTTCTTGACAGTCACGTACACACGCAAGTTGTCTCACTCCGAGCTGCGTATATATGCTTTGTTTCTCTGAATAGTCGTGTATACCACTTTTCCTTGCCTGTTTGCTTGGTTTTGTGATTGTTGGGTGGGATTTGATGATTGTTGAAGCCTTCTTAGGTCTTTGTAGTGCCTGTTGAGCTTCTATGGGTTGACAGGAAACCTGTTTGGAGTTGAATTTTTGGGCGTAGTCTTTCTCATCATTTTTCATTTTTTATTTTTCCTTGAACTCTGAGTTGTTGCTTGGCTGCTTGGTATTTTTCTTGACTCATTTCGTTTATACACAGTAGAATTTATATATCAGGTTGGTTTTCAGTCCATGCATTTTCTCTTTAATATATTGAAAATACAAAAAAAATAGGCATTTTACATTGCTTGGCATTTTTTTCTTCTGAATCTTTATCATTAGCTTAGTGCATTTAGTGAAAGATTGCATTTTACTTCTGAATTGCAGAGTTGAAATTGAAAATTGCAATGTTTCTATATGCATATCATTTATTGAAAAGTTAAAATTAGACTTTGCATTATATTTATATTTATTTTCTTGCAGAGTCATAATATCATGAGTTTCACTTCCATACCCTTTTGAGTAATCACGACCAATAAAATTTACGCTTTAAACTAAAATTGATTAGTCACGATTTAATTTTTAGGGTGCACAAACTAGTCTAGGATTTAGTGCCTTGGGATAGGATTTTGTGAGTAAACAAGGCAATTAAATCAACATATGTGTCTAAGACAGGGAGTTGAGAAGTCCATTGTATAATTGGTAAGATCAGGAGGCTCCACTCACACCAGAGTTAATCACGAGGTCGCACAAAGTTAGTTGAAGGGATAACCCCTGGATACTCTCCTAGCGTCAGAGATATTTCTATGGATTTATTCATATTTGGGGATCTTTCTAGTACCCATACCTCTGTGAGAGGTGGTTCTTTCAAGGTTTCAGGCTTTGCTACCCTGCTCATACGGTAATCCAGACTTATGATTGATCATATGTGCATCGTTTATACAGTGGTTTATTAGTTGCTTGACTTAGATATCTCATAGGTTACTTGCAGGGGTTATTCTACTTATACCCTGGGTTAGATAGGGGTCAAACAGCACACAGCCTTTATGGAGGAT
Source organism: Picea sitchensis (assembly GCA_010110895.2). NCBI lineage: Eukaryota > Viridiplantae > Streptophyta > Pinopsida > Pinales > Pinaceae > Picea > Picea sitchensis. The sequence goes on along the minus strand of SNQJ01S0090157.1, from coordinate 35,438 downwards.
TACCTCTCCGGGGGGATCTGACCAACTGGTTGTTATGCCCACAAGGGCCCCTATAATTGATTTTGTTACCTCCAAACTTTAGTGAGGAGTCTTAGGTCCCTCTTGGACGAGAGATACCTTCTTTAGCGAGGGAGGCCACTCAGCCACTTTAGCCCATTTGCATGCATATTGGCCATTTGAATTTTCGGTATGCTCTTTGACTACTAGTTGGCCTTAGAGGTCTCTTTTGGGTGTCATCATCATGGATAGTGGATTTTATTTTTCCCCCTCATTTACTGCTACCCATCCCATGATACCAACTCATTTCATGGGGATGGATCCTTTCTCTTTTCGCAATGGTTTGCAGAACTATAAAACTCAGTCTGCACCTTGGGTCTCTAGTCATTTTTCTGTTGATATGCCTTCACCCGTGCAATCTTCTCCCTAGCCCACATATACGAATCATAGCATTGGATCAGGGAGTACCATGGCTCAGATGCCTAGTTCTTCATTTGATATGAGTCGTGTCCCCATGGGAGGTTGGAACCTTCCCCCTTATGGATCCAATGCTAGTTATTCTCTTCCAAGAGCCAATGCTCAGATGGGTGCTTATCCCACTCATTACACCCCATCCATGTATATTTCATCTGCCATGTCAGTTCCATCAAACACTTTTTCCATGACATACCCTCAAATACCTCCAGGTATTTCGTATGGGGAAAATCAATTTTATAGTTCAGGCTACCCTCTTTATGAGACCCCTTCACAAGGGGGCAACATATATCATCACTCGAATCATTCTTATCCTACCTCGGTCTCTTCGCAGACCTCTGTGATGATACCCGTCCAAACCTCTTCGGATCATTTTGGCATAAGCCACCACCTTTCTGGGCAGGGCCAGGGGGTACACCAGGATCCTTCCTCGCCTGCAATGTTTCAAAACCAATATTTCCCCAAACCTTGGCATCAAATGCCATAATCTACCGCTAGCCCAGTCACTGTCAGTCATACTGGTGCTCCATCACCGACATCTTCCAGTCACATCGGAGATGGGTCAACATTTTCTACAAATTATGTCGATACCTCGCACCCAACCTCTGCCAATTATGTTGGGGGCACCACCCTTTTCACCCTGATTCATAGTTGTGTCACATCTCCAACCTCTATTCATCATATAGGAGAAGACTCTCTTACCTATGCCAGTGATGATGAGAGTGTGTCACCATTCGTTGTAAACAACATTGGGGGCATCGAGAGGCCTAGACATATCAGACGTAAACCTAAATTCCTTTACAGAACTTGTGAAGAAAGTAATCTTATGCATTTGTGTCTGGCTACTGCCAAGATACCAGAAGCATGGAGCTCTCCCAAGGGCCCATCAGATTCTGAGACATTTGTGGTTTCCCCGCACCCTGTCCCTCCTTCGATCGACACAGTGCTTTCTTCTCCCAACCTCACCCCCATTGTCGAGGGTGATGTGTCCCCCATCCCTGTTGTCATGCATCCTCTTCAACCTATAATTGAAGAGGGGGTCATACCATTGCAATCTCTGGTCAATCCCACTCTCCTTGTAAGGGGTGATGCAACCTTCAATCATGTCATCAACATTCCTAATCCTACTCCTTCTGAATGAGAGATATTTATTCTTCCCCTGAGTGCTCTCCCTCCAAGTCCTGACGAGGTTCCCTTCGATTGGGACAACCTGATGGGGAATCACATACCCCCGCCTATGTCTTTTCCGTTCAGAGACCTTATTCAAACCATCACAGAGACTATATACTTTGTTACAACTTTCTCCTCCTCAACTTGGAGAGATTTGGGTTTTCCCAAGATTTTGTCAGCTATCTGTAAGATACTGACCTTCCGCAGAACACTTGTACGGAAGCCTTGGCATCCCCCTTTACATGTTGATTATAACAGCATAATGAGTCTTAGTTAAGCTCTTTTCTGACTCGTTACCAAAAATAGAAAAGATCGCCCAGTGAACTTGTCTTTTCACACTTGTAAATAGGATGTGAAAAGACATCTATTTGGCACAAGTTTATCCCTTTTTCACACCAAGTAGACTAAAAGACATGAAAAGGGACATTTTTTGGCGTTAATTTTGTATTGCATCTCATGCCCTCACTTGCAGTATTGATCCTTTAGCCGGTTCTCACTTTGCGTTATAAACCGTTGCCTAAGAAATTTTTGCATCCTCAACCAAGAAGAGCCTTGTTTATATCCTTCGCAATTTGACACCCTATATCGTGTTCCACAACACAGGTATTCCAACAGAGGACGAACGCCTTCAGTAGCCACTCACATAACCAGATCAAAGATCAACACACCGATGTTTTCACGTGGTAAAACCCCTACGGGGAAACATCCACGGCCCCAGCCAACGCGGCCACTTGGAGCAGTTTATTA
>SNQJ01S0090157.1:0-33040 GCA_010110895.2 Picea sitchensis | reverse complement strand
ACATACTTATGGGGTGTAAATACTTCATGGGGTATAAACACGGCTGAAAGCAAGGACCTCAAATCAGGAAGATAATCAGGCTCCACAACCAACACACATGTCTCATGTTCTTGTTCAAAGGAATTCTATCAACCTGTGTCGACCATTCCTTAGAACTCTTGAATTTTCATGTCGGCCATACCCTCAATTTGTCTCAGAATCACATGATACTATGGTCTTATCATGCACCCTGGGCCTACTTTCATCATTGGTAGGTCACCTTGAACCCAGTAGTCGACATTTCATCATTGGTCGTTGACTAGGTGGTTTCCCTTGTGTTCAACGGCAAGATATCTATTCACACTTTGGGATTCGTGCAGTGTCTTGGATGTCATTAACCTTATTGGTGGTTTCCTCACCTTTCTCAATAGTTTTCATCATTGGCTTCTATTCAAAGGGTCTTTTTCATGTACCGCTTGCATTTGGCACACGCGAAAGACGCATAGGGTCGTTGGTTCGTGAACATGTTCTTCGTCCGATCTCCACCAAATCATGAAGCTACTGCTTTGTTCCTCGTGTTCACTGATGAGATATTCCTTAATGATCTCCTTTCAGCAGGTCTCTTTCCATCAACTTCATCTCATTTATTTTGGATATGGGACCAAGATTTTTATGAGTACCTTGAGACTTGCAGTCATTAGTGGCAGGCTCTCTCTCCATTGACAGATGGGAATACATCAATGTCTCTTGATCAATGGATTCCTTAGGTGTTCGACATTGACTCCGTTATTCACACTTGTAGGAATGTGCTCGGTGCCTTGATACCTACTTTCATTATTGGTAGGTTGTCTCGCGTTTGTTAATGGTATACCTCAATGACCGGTAATCAAATGATGTCTCATTGTGTTCGACCTCAACTCCTTTATTCACATGATGTAGACTTGCACCTTTGGCAGATGTGTAGAAGACTTGAAGACATCACTATGTGGCTGCGGCTTTCCTGAGTTGTTGATTCCTTTTCATTGTACCGGCATCTATTTGACTATAGTAATCATGGGACTTTAGATTATACTCCATCGTATACAGATATCTTCAGATTGATTTTGAGACTGGTTCTACTGGGCCTTGTTCGTGATTATGACATCTTTTGGCATATAACCACATTTTTATTTTCCTATTCATGGCCACGGACACATATTTGGTATATTTTCCACATGGATCTGCATTTTATTCTATTGGCATCCATGTATGTAAAGTCAACACAGAATGTAATGAGCAACTAGTCTTTCCAGTTGGGTTTACACCACTCCACTTCTGGGTTCTTTATAATGTATTTCAGCTATTGCAGATACTCCTATGATCTCACACATTAGGGGGCATCTGTTATAGCAAGATTTGCCTCACCATTGCTATCTTGCACAGAGGGCCTTTTTCCATTTCCCTATGCAGACTTGCCATTCCTTTTTTATGAATCCAAAGATAAAAATACATATTTTTCCACATATACACACCCTATATACTATACAGCATGTGTATACGCAGGTTGCTCCACTACAACCCGCGTACATCGGGATTTGTGCTAGAAAATAAAAAAAATGAAGTCGGGTTTCCATGTCATGACAAGGATCTCTGATCCTTGGCCTTCCATATACTGGAAACGTTCTGACTCGGCCCTTCAGTTGCATTTTGAAGGCTATAAGAGCACAATTCGGAGTTATGGAAAAGAGGAGAAAGCATTCAACTTTGAGAGCAAAGTTACTCTAGAGAAATTACTTCATATTGAGTCTGCATCCCTTTATCCCTCAAGTCTAAACACAGTGTTCAGCCCCCAAGCTCTTTCCCTATTGTTGAGAGAGCCTCATTGTCTCTTTTCTACGAGCTTTCCTTTGGTGGAGGATTGAAGTGGTGGAGGCCTAATTGGAAGGAACTTGGTTTCTTGGTTTCGAACTGTTCTGACACGGAAGTCTCTAATGTTTTTTCTTTTGTTGATCATTTATTAATAGAAATACTCATTTCCCATCCAATTGGTATCGTGCAAATATATGATCATTATCCATGGGCATATTTGTAATGTTTATTAATGGATTATGTTATCTAATGTGCTAACCCCTTTATATTATCAATATATACTTGCTATGCTTGTTTTTTGAGAACTTGTTGTAGGTACAAAGCTTTGGGTCAAAGTACTCAACGGTGGAACATCATCAAACGTTGGAACGAGGTAGGCTTCTTTCTTATCTCGCTTGCACATTGGTTTATATAGCATATGTTGGAATTGAGTAGATTTCTGCAGTCATACCTGTATGTTGTGGTTTACCCTGGCCATAGAGAGTTTTTCCCTCGTAACATGGATACCCTAGGTAGATCCTTTGCTGCATTTTGGCATCCATGCTATCATTTTTTACTATAGGCTTGGGAGTCCTTGGGAGTCCCATCATGATTACATATTGAAGCCTCATTCTTCTTGCTAATCACCATTCTTGTCCTTTCCAACTCCCTAATGAGCATGCTTTGTTTTCTTTCAAGATCGCTTTAAATTTCGAAAGCAACATCCAATGAGACTGTATTTATTCTTTTCGATCTCATCTAAATTACTTGAGAAAAGTATCCCCCCTAGAGTCTTATTTAATCCCTTTTCATACTCCCAAAAATTGAAAATATTGTTGAGCGATATTGTTGCCCTTCACGCTCGCCAAACTCAAATTTGAAGGCACATCTGTCTGACGGTAGTTTACCCCTTTTTCGGTTCGGATGGCTAATTTTACGAATAAAGTTATGCTCTAAGAACTTCGGTTCGCTAGAAGAGTATTCTCAGGTGTAAGTTTAACCCTTTTTTGGGCCTGAGGGACTAAATTTTTGAAAAAGGAGCATTCTCCTTGGTTTTGGTTTGTATCTTTTTCGGGACTTGGAGATTACTTACGAAAAAGGAACTCCCGCGAAGTCCATAGTTAAGCTCTTTTCGAACTCCCTAAAAATGAAAAGATCGTCAAGTGACCTTGTTCCTTCACACTCGTTAAAATTGGTCGAGAAGAACATCTACTTGGCATGAGTTTAACCCTTTTTCAAGCCAGTAGATTATTCCAGAAAAAGGTTCGCCTCGGGAGATTTGTCTAGCCAGAAGAGTTCTCCTTAGTTATAATTTATACGTTTTTGGGCTAAGCAAACTAAACATAGAAAAAGGCTATGAGTCCATAGGTAAGCTCTTTTCAAAATCCTTAAAATTGAAAACATAGTCGAGTGATCTTGTCTTTTTCACACTCGTGTTAAAATGGTTTTGAAAAGACGTCCTTTCGGTGCAAGTTTAACCCTTTTTCGAGACGATTGGACTAATTATGAAAAAGGTACTCCCTGCAATCTTCTTTTTGTGTTTTTTCAGACTCTCTAAACGTGAAAAAAACCATCGAGCTTACCTTCTCTGGGATCGTAAAAATTCACATGGAAGGAGTCTTGTTGTGTCATGCCTAATCGTATTGTGGGTCTCATCTTTGCATCTTTGTCCTAATTTTGGCTCCATGTTGCTCTCAACTGAACCTTTAAAGAATTCCTTATACGCAAGCCTTGCAACACTTTTTGCCTCTGTGATCTAACACCTTGACCCATGGAGGAATTTTCCCCAAGTGTCCTTATCCTACACATGTCTCCTTGCCTTGAGCATCAGTATATTCCATGTGCTTGGAACCAGTTTGCTTTCTCGCGACACTCGTTCCTCCTTTGTAACATAGAATTATTTTATTCTTTTTCAAGCTCGTTAAAATTTTGAAAAAGACAAAAAAATCAAATATTCCAAAAAGAGGGGACGAAAAATATACATTATTTTTTCGACAGCAAGATAGTCGCCCTTGGACAAAGCACATCCTTTCGTTTGTTCCCCAAGCATTGGGATCTAGTGTGACCTTAGGAATTTGTTCTCGCTACATAGAGTCTCGCTACATAGAGTTGTGTCCTCCTCTGTTTGGTTACTCCTCCAAACATATGGAGAGTTTGTGGTGCCTCCTGCATCACGGACTTATGTCAATATTACGATGCCTAAGTTTGATCATCTATCGTGTTTTTTTCCAAGGGAATTTTTATCCAACCCGAGTTGATCACTTTGCAGATTGTGTCTTGACTTTCATGAGTCGTCCATCCCGTGAGTCCAGTCAAGTCCAGATTCAAAATCGACGAAGTTTTGTGCCTGATGATCGAGATCCTCCAGTCTTTCCCCGACAGCATGTCGAAGACCTCTGAGTAGTTAGTCTCACACTCTTATTGTACTCCTACCTGAGTTGTTGAATATCTTGAATTTCTTGCTCGATATATGAAGTCATCATCTCCAGCCACAGGCGTTGATGCTTCTTGATGATGCATATTGTATTGTACTCAAATATCATCGAGTGATTTTGAGATGTATATCCAATGTGTATTGCTCATGGCTACACTTTATATAGACATTTCTATGACATGGATCTGTAGTGTACTTGATTAGCAGCCATGATTAATTCATCTCGAGCATGGGTATGCTCACGTCGGAGAGATTATTATTGTTTTGTAGATGGCGACCTCCCAAACTCCGGTCCCGGGATTACTCGACTACGTGCCTTCCCAGTGGTAAATATATTGTAATTTATTTCAGCCATCAATTTCTCTTTTGACCTCAAACATTAGGGGGCATATGTTATAGCCCTAAAATGTCCTACATATGCATACATGGGATTGACATTTCTACTTGCACAATTTGCCAAACTACTGCTAACAATATCTCTTTAAAAACCCATTTTTTGGAGCATGTACGTGCCCTTCTGCACTACTTCCGGCATACATACACTTTTTGCGTACTAGACATCCCACGTACATACGCTAGCTGCATACTAAACAGCCTGTGTTTACCTCCAAAAGTTGCAAGGAATTTAGCGGAATTTACGGGCTATCAAGGGTTTCCCAACCAATTCACCTGTTGTAGCCCGTACCCAAACCGAATAACTATCATTTTTTCATATAAAAGGAGGTCTTGGGGTCCCATTCCAAGATCAAGCATTAGAACAGAGAAACTCTGCCAAAATCACTTCCCCCGTTTATTCCAAATATTGCAGCCCTTTCTGAGATTTGGCCTCAGTATTCCCTCTTTATCCCTTTCTCCTATACAATCCCTTCCATTTCCCTAAAGTGATCAGTTGATTGTGAGAGAATGCCTTGGGATGATGCATTTGGAGCAACATTAAGAGGAGCTCGGACGTAGTTCGTGGAGCATTAGTCGCTGAAGGTTGTAACTTTTAATCTTCATATTGAATAAAAGAATCATTTTCTTGTCCCAAATATTATGTGTTTATGCTTTTCATTTGATTTATCCATCATGGTTTATATTTAACCATAATATTCATGAGTAGAGATAGAATATTTGTAGCATTGTTTTCCTAATTGTTCCTACAGTTCAGCTTTGGGAGGAGACTAGCAGCTTGGAAGATACAAAGACAAAGGAGGTTTACATCGAACGTAGGACCAAAGGTACTACTTCTAACCTACTTTCCTATATATTTTTGTTCATCCATTTAGAGTGTTTGGGGTAGTTTAGAATATGATTGTCTTTTAAGGGAGATCATAGCCCTGCCTGTACTTTGACCCTGGTATAGTAATAGGGGGATTTTCCCTGCTAGCATGGAGATTGGGTAATTGTCTCCTATTTTCTTGTTTTAGCTCTCCTAGAATAGATTTAGGACGAGGTATAGCAATACCTCCAATTGTAGCTTCTATTAATTTCCCTCCATGGATTCCTGCTCTAATGCCAATGACAGAACGTTATTGGTTCTTTAGGGTCATTGGTGGTTATTTGGTTGGGATGCTTCTTTCCTCCCTTTCTTTTCCTTGGAACCTTAAAAAAACCTATTTTGTTTGCTCCCTCTTCCTATTTTTGGTTATTGGATACAACATTTAGAGGGTCGTTCCTAAGAAAATGTCCATGTTCATGGTGTTCTCTACATATGAAGGGGATATTTTCATAATATAGAGTCTAGGTCCACTCTGAATCTTGGAACTAATGCAGATAGATTCAAGAAGGACTCTTGAAACATTCACAAAAACACAAATTCGAACATAAACCATATACTTACCTAATCTAGTAATTTTAGAGGTTTTGAAAAAGCTTCCAAATGTGTTTTTTATTCTTGTAGACATCTCTTCATCCAAAAATTCTTGGGGTAGAGAATACGTTTAGATCCATTCTGATGTTGTGGTGAAATCCTCTTTTTCGAAGCTGAACTTTTATGTCCATAATCTCAAATGCAAACCCAACAAGTTGAAGTAGTGACGACCATCAAAGACACATTCTCTATCATCTATGCTTGCAAAGATGGCTATAAAAAATCCCTTGGATCCAAGATTCAAATCTACCTGGCCCTTAGGATTCTATCATCTGTTCATCCATCAAATTAATTCTTTCTAAGAGGCCCAAATCCCAATGATCTTTCCTATTATTGCATGATCCTTCATGCATTGTATGTAACTGCCAATTTTGGGTGAGGTAGCTTCATATCTAGGGTTTTCAACTGTTTTGTTTAGGAAACCTCCAAGGTGATTATTGACTCTTTTGGTCAGACCTACAATCTTGATAGTACTTTCCTACTTTTCTTCTTTCGTATGTGAAGCCTTTGGGATTCCTTTTCCTGCACCCCTCATTTCCTTGGTCTTACTAAATTCCTCTGACAGTACATCCTTGAAAGAAGGTACCTCCATGAGGCCCATGAGTCTCATGACTACCTTTACTTTCGTCATTAGTACCCTACAAACCAGTTGCTAGTGTTAACCATATGAACCAACGCCACTAGAAAACCCTAACCCTCGTGCTCCCATCATATGAATTATATGATATGTAGCAAGATTGATATGTCATAGATAAGCCTTTTTGTAGATGTTTAAGAAGGATGGCATGTTATATATCTAACCACAACATCCTTAATAAGTATTGCAATGTATGTACTTTATCTATTTTATTTATATGATCATGATTTTGTAATAATGATTGTTTATAAAAATATCAGTTTTATATAATAAGAACCCAATCACTTTTATAAATGACTTAAGCATTAAGTTAGGATTAGGGGTTTGTGTCACTATAATGATATAAATAAGGGTTCCCCTTCATATGTTTACCATAAAAGTTTATATTAATAGTGTTTATTGGAAAGATCTTCCTCCATTACTCAAATTTGTAGGTGCAATCCAACTCTGGGTGTAGATATGCCCCATTGTTTCTATTTTTTATTAATATTGTGCATCATCTATTTCTATTGCAATAATAGTTTTATTTAGTTACAAGACTATTATATCTTGAGGTTAGAAAAAAATTGTTCAAAAAGTTAATACTCTTCAACAATGTTTGAAAAAAATTGTACTATAGATATTTATCTTATAAATATGATTCAATCATAAAGGTGTGTAAGAAATTATGGATGCGAGTAATTTTAAATTTACTGTATCATTTCTCTTTCATGTTTGTTTTTAATTTCATAAACTTATATTGAATTTATAATTAAAGATGGATTCGTGTTAATTATGGATAATTACTTTTTAGTTCTCAATAATTTTGATTATATATACTCATAAACAAAAATTGTCTTTATATGAAAATAGAGTTTTGTTCAAATTATTTTATAAAGATGATATTTATGTTTGTGTTATTTGAATGTAGATGATATTTATGTTTATGTTGTAATTATAATTTTGATCATATAAATCATAAATATTCATCTAGGCCAAGTATAAAAAATAAAAATTGCTTTTATATGAAAATATTGTTTTGTTCAAATTAGTTTATAAAAATGATATTTATATGTGTTATTTGAATGTAGATAATATTTATGTTTGTGTTTTAATTATAATTTTGATCATATAAATCATAAATATTCATCTATCAAAAGTATAAAAAACAAAAATTACCTCTATTTGAAAATAGTGTTTTTTTTCAAATTAATTTATATATGAAAATATTGTTCAAATTAGTTTATACTAAGATATTTATGTTTTGTGTGGTAATTATAGTAAACAAACCTGCTAGAAAAGGTTGGCTATTTATTTGTCAAAAATTTTATTTGTACATCCTTAAAATAGAAGAATAATCAAAGTTTTATTACACTCCATGGAAAAAACAATAATAAAATTATTATTTTTTCACAATAATGATTTTTAAGAATTACTCACACTCGAATCACTATATAATTTTTTGTTCAATAGATATGGCAGAACAGTATTTACGAAAAAGGTGTTGTGTACGAATAAATATTAAATGTACAATATAAGAAAGCACTTGGTGATGTATTATGGGACTAAATTGACTTCACAAATATTATAATATAATTATATTATATGAGGTGTAATAAATTTGCTTGATGATGTGGTCAAGAACAAAAATATTTGGCATGTGTAGGATATATTTAGTAGGTTAATTGTTTATATATATATATAATATTGGTTTATTGTAAATTTTATTATTTTGAAAGAGAAAATTTATATTAATTTTTTATTTTTATGGATGCATAAATAATTATAACAATAACATGAATATATAAAGAAAATCAAGATTGCATTACTAATGAGAATGTGAAAGATTTCTTAGAAAGAGTTATAAGCTAGTCGAGTCAATCCACATTATGAATGTAGGATAGACCTAGAAACATACAAAAGTGAAATAAAGCATAACAACACAAAATAACCTAAAGTCAAAGTGACTTTATTAATGCATATGTCTAATATCTAATTGACCATCATAATCTGATATTTACACACCCTTAATGGTCAATCTACTAACTAGAGCAAGCTTCTCCTTGAATTTTACATATTTTTCAAGACCCAAAGACTTGGTGAAAATATTTGTTGTTTAATTCTCTATGGCATGGTACTGCAACTCAATAGATCCATCATCTACAAACTATTTGATGAAGTGGCAATATATATCAACATGCTTGGTACACTCATTAAACATTGGATTCTTCGCTACTTTGAGAACCCCTTGATTGTCATAGAGTGGGAGTGTTGGCTCTCTCTGTGGCATTGTCGTGCCTAAAAGCATCCTCCTAAGCCAAAATTGCCTCACACGCCTTTCACTACTCCTCAATATTATGTTTATGTTGATGAAAGAGCTATTGCATCTTGTTTTTTGCTAGTCCATGTAATTGCACCTGTGCCAAAGCTGGATATATATCCAGAAGTTAATTTATTGCCATCCGCATAACCTACCCAATTTGAATCTATATACCCACACAAACTAAGTTCTTTGTTTTTGTTGTACAAAACGCCAAAGTCAAACATCCATTTCACATATCTCAACACCCTCTTTGCTACAATCCAACGCTCTACCTTTGGTGTTGTCATAAATCTAGAAATGAAGTCCATGACGTAACATAAATCAGAGCTAGTGGTTGTAAGATATATCAAGCTCCCCACTACTTTCCTATAGATTGACTCATTAAGAGCCTTAGAGTTAGTCATGGTTGAAAGTTTCAACCCTTTCTCCATAGGTATAGACGAGATTTTACAATATGTCATTCCAAACCTATCAAGCAAACTTCCAACAAATTTTGTTTGTGAAACAAAAATGTTACTACCTATATGCCAAACTTCTACACCTAGATAGTAATGTAGGAGGCCTAATTCAATCATGTCAAAAGCTTAACTCGTATCAGATTTGATATGTTCAATAGCACTTACTTCACTACCTATAATAATGATGTCATCTACATAAATTACGAATAGAATGGTATCGTTACCGATGCTTTTGATATATAGATTGGAATCTAAAGGACTTTATTGGAACCCCTATCCATCTAAGTACCTGTCAATATTTATGTGCCATGTTTGAGGTGCCTACTTCAAGACATAAAACCTTCTTAAGTCTGCAAACAAGATGCTTTGTCCCTGGGCCCTGCAATCCCTGTGAATGATACATGTAGGCCTCTTCCTCCAAATCTCCATTGAGGAAGGCACTCTTCCCATCCATCTCATGGACCTTCCAGCCAAATTGTGTTGCGATAGCTAGAACTAATCGAATGGTACTCATATTTGTTGTAGGAGCAAAGTTCTCCTCATATGGTCAATGCCCTTTCGAAGAGAGAACCCTTTTGCAAACAACCAAGTCTTGTACTTGTCAAGTGTGTTATCTACGTTGTATTTAACCTTGTACACCCACTTGCAACCAATGGGTTTCTTCCCTAGAGAAAGTATTGTGAGATTCAAGTCTAATTTTCCATCAAACTGTCATGTTCGACTACCATGGCCCTCTCCCATTCAAGTCTACATTTTGCCTCCTCGAACACTCGTGGCTCATATACTTCCTAGAACATTGGCCATTAGAGCAAAGTTGACCATATTAATTTTATTGCTCTTGTTTCTCGATGATCGTCCCTCAATCATTTCACATATCCAAACATCTCCAATGGTGTTGTGCCACCACTTAAGTCTCTTCTTAGAATCTTCCTCATCAAAGTTGTCACTGTGATTTGGGCAACATGTACCTATACCTATATAATCAAAATCAGATCCCAAAAACTCTTCATGCTCATAATCTCCCCCCCTTTCAAGTGAAGCCACCTAAATCTTGACACTTGAAGCCTTAGCCNTAGACGAGATTTTACAATATGTCATTCCAAACCTATCAAGCAAACTTCCAACAAATTTTGTTTGTGAAACAAAAATGTTACTACCTATATGCCAAACTTCTACACCTAGATAGTAATGTAGGAGGCCTAATTCAATCATGTCAAAAGCTTAACTCGTATCAGATTTGATATGTTCAATAGCACTTACTTCACTACCTATAATAATGATGTCATCTACATAAATTACGAATAGAATGGTATCGTTACCGATGCTTTTGATATATAGATTGGAATCTAAAGGACTTTATTGGAACCCCTATCCATCTAAGTACCTGTCAATATTTATGTGCCATGTTTGAGGTGCCTACTTCAAGACATAAAACCTTCTTAAGTCTGCAAACAAGATGCTTTGTCCCTGGGCCCTGCAATCCCTGTGAATGATACATGTAGGCCTCTTCCTCCAAATCTCCATTGAGGAAGGCACTCTTCCCATCCATCTCATGGACCTTCCAGCCAAATTGTGTTGCGATAGCTAGAACTAATCGAATGGTACTCATATTTGTTGTAGGAGCAAAGTTCTCCTCATATGGTCAATGCCCTTTCGAAGAGAGAACCCTTTTGCAAACAACCAAGTCTTGTACTTGTCAAGTGTGTTATCTACGTTGTATTTAACCTTGTACACCCACTTGCAACCAATGGGTTTCTTCCCTAGAGAAAGTATTGTGAGATTCAAGTCTAATTTTCCATCAAACTGTCATGTTCGACTACCATGGCCCTCTCCCATTCAAGTCTACATTTTGCCTCCTCGAACACTCGTGGCTCATATACTTCCTAGAACATTGGCCATTAGAGCAAAGTTGACCATATTAATTTTATTGCTCTTGTTTCTCGATGATCGTCCCTCAATCATTTCACATATCCAAACATCTCCAATGGTGTTGTGCCACCACTTAAGTCTCTTCTTAGAATCTTCCTCATCAAAGTTGTCACTGTGATTTGGGCAACATGTACCTATACCTATATAATCAAAATCAGATCCCAAAAACTCTTCATGCTCATAATCTCCCCCCCTTTCAAGTGAAGCCACCTAAATCTTGACACTTGAAGCCTTAGCCGCAACAGATTGTTGTTCAGTGATTTTGATCTCTAACGACATCTAGAAAAGTCCAACGCCCTCATCAACTCCGACATCTCTATTGAATCTCAACTAATTGGTGTCAACATCAACCAATCGATATGCTTTATTACTGTTGGTGTACCCTCTGATCATCGATTTCTTGCTCTTAGGGTCTAACTTGGTTCTATTTTCCTCTGCAATCCAAGCATAAGCAATAGAACCAAAGGCCTTAAAATTACTTACTCTGGGATTTCTCCCAAAACGATGATTGCACTGTACACCTCACTTGTGACTAGTCTTAAAGGTGATACGAATTTTTTTCTCTTTAAAAAAAACCGTACATCCCCTTAAAAATATCGAATTGATTTTCCTTCTTTTCTTTTGAATCTGAATTTAAAACTAAAATTTTCCAAACCTAGCTTTAAGATTGAAAATTAATTGATCCTAGTTTCGAATGATCTGAAACCCTTTTGGCTCTTTGATGTGTCACGTTCGAGATCCCTTGATATGTCTGGCTAATGGTCCCTAGGTTTTCATGTTTGCACGGGCTCTATGGCACCCAACATGTTCAAGTTGCAACAATGGAAACCTTGTTTTTCAAAGACCGGAGACTATTGATATGGCTTCAAGAATGTTGGACTTCGATACCATATAGTGATAATACAAACACATAAAGGAAACCCAAATTGTGTAGCTAATGAGAAAGCGATAGTTTTCTTATAAAGAGTTACACGCTAGTCGAATCAATTCACTTTATGAATGTGGGATAGACCGAGAAACATACTAAAGTGAAATAACATACTGATGTTGCTCTAACCTTATACTCAGAATAATCTAGGATTTACCATGAATACCATTCTAGGAATGAGAAGCGCCCAAGAGTTTTTCCCAAAATATATTACTTAGCCCATCCAAATTCCATTCCCATAAATGACATGTTGAACTCATAATGAGTATATTATTATAATGAATTTGCATCATGTTGTTAATCTAGCCTACCCTAAATAATCTAGGATTTACCCTGAATAACATTATGGGAATAAAGAGAAGTGTCCAAATATTTTAGAAAATTCAAAGTACCACCAAATCACTTTTACTCATATATTTAATGTATTTAATGATTAAATAGTATATCTTTCACTATAACTTTTTCCATTAAAATTGATATTTAGTATCCGTGATTCCTGCATGAATTTATTCAAACCACTTGCCTAATGTTAAAAAAAAGCTTTCAACAAAAAATACTTATACTTCATATTCTTCGACACAAATTCATGAAGAAAAAAAAAAGCAAGCATGTCTCAGATGGGCCATAATAATAATAACATAAAAAGAATAGGATGCCTCAGATGGGCCTTAATAATAATAACATAAAAAGAATAGGAATAGGATCCCAAAACATGAGTCAAAACAGAAAAATATGCATCGTCTTTCATATACTACATTCGATCTCTATGATTTATCGATATGACAGCTCAGATATTATCTAATGGAGGTTTTTTATTTTGAATTAGCGAAGATCGGGGATTAGAAACTAACATTCTCACTATGGCTCGGAAGGAATATCTCTGTGACAGCTACTTTACCAGGAGTCCTTGCTAGTAAAAGCGATTAAAAGTATAAAACATAATACAAGGTTAAAAATACCATAACTAATTTTTTCTATATCAAACCATAAAACATATCAAATGGTGGACAGGGTAGAAAAAAAATGTGCGAATAATTTTTTGGGCAGTGGCGTACATATAAACTGATATGAGAGGACGCACGGTACGTCTGCCTGATTAACAAGTTTATCTCATTCAAACCAATAGCTCAATTACAAGGCTAACAGATCTCGTCATCTGGAATATGAGGTGTTATGAACTTATCAAAATCTTTACTTGCTTCTGCAAAACTTAGCGTAGGCTTCACCGTCTCTGGCAGAATGGGAAGAGGTATGATGGACTCTTTATCGATCACACCGTCAATAAGTCCATACTCCACAGCTTCCATTGGAGACATGTAGCGGTCCCTGTCCATATCATTGTCAACCTGCTCAGTTGAACGCCCTGTTCTCTCAGATATTATCCTGGTCACATTGCTCTTATGATACATAATTTCTTTTGCTTGAATCTCAACATCAATAGCTGACCCACTTGCTCCTCCGAGAGGTTGGTGCATCATGATTCGAGTATTTGGCATGGCAAGGCGCTTTCCTTTTGATCCTCCTGCTAAGACTATGGATGCAGTTGATGCAGCAAGTCCAAAAGCAATGGTGGACACATCTGCCCTGCAAAGCTGTATTGTATCAAAGATGCCCATAGCTGCACTGCAAGAAGAGCAGTAAGTATGAATAGGCAGTTCAAGAAAGAAAGGAACTAAATGCAACAACATATGTAAATTAAAATAGTTAAAAATGTAAGTGCATACATTCTATAGAAATCTATGAAGAAAAATCCAAATGCTCACATCAGCAGAAATTAAAATTACCATTCCTGTAGCCTTATAGATCAGCCCATATTGGCAGAAAAAAGAGTGCTAAAAAAAACACAAAAAATAACAACACAAAACCTATAAAACCAGCATAGATCCATCTTAAACCTGGATCTATTAAGCACTGAGAGGAATCCAATTTCTTAAGGTGCAATTTTTTTTTATTATTATTTCATTCCATGTCAAGTTTTACACAACGCATGTAATTGTTTTTTTAATTGAGCAGACTTTATTTTTATTATTGTTATTTTTTTTAATTGAGCAGACTTTAATTTATTTTTAATATAACGCTATCTAACATAACATAACACTAAGTTACTAACCCCTCAACATCTCCCCCATACTGGGCTCTACAGCACCTCGCTACTCTCGGAGCAATTAGAATATTATGACAAAAATGGATTCCCAAACACCAGCATTGCCTTGGATTGGTCTCAGATAAAAAGTCAATGGTAACATTTCACATAAAAGGAACACCAAAAGAACATCATAATATACGTATTCTGATCATCTACAATGAAAATATCTAAGAAAACTAAAAGAATAGCCTCCCAAAACATGAGTCTCAATATAAAAGCAAACATCATCTCTCATAAATGCTACATTACATTTCTATGATTTCTGGATCGGATATTTCATGTACAATATAATGGAGAATCATTGTGACAGCTATTCTTGCGAGTAAAAAGCAGAAGCTAAAAGCAACGAAACCATCAACAAACAAAAGATTAAAGAAAAAAAGGACCCTAACTATACCAGAGGCAGGGCTAATAGATGAAAACATAAGTGGTGATTGTGGTGGCAGAGACGGTGTAGAATGATGTGCTGATACTACTTAGAATCCCAAATAACCTTACTAGTTATTCCAGCCCAATTACAACATGTGTCACCTCCAAAACACAATCGAAAGACCAATTTAATAGTAAGAGTGATGATAAGAAAACATATCACTTAGTAACATCGGTTGATCATGTATTTATAAGCAAATATAAAAGCGTGATGCTTTTTGAAGGTAACCTCTCCATTAAACAAGTAGTCTAAACTATTATTTCTTATAATCAACACACTCGTGTCCTAATACTTGAGTATATTTTCAACGAGGGCTTGCCTGGTTGGTTAAAACGGGGTACTGTTATTACCAGAGGCAGCATTAATAGATGAAAACACAAGTGATGAATGTGGTGGCAGAGACAGTGTAGGATGATGTGCTGATACTACTAAGAATAACCCTTCTGGTTATTCCAGCCCCAATTATAAAGTGTGTCACCTCCACAACACAATTCAAAGATCAATTTAACAGTAAAGAGTGATGATAAGAAAAAAGATCTCTTAGTTACATGGATTGATCATATATTTGTACACATATAAAAGGGTCATGCTTTTTGAAGATACCTTCTCCATTAAATAGCTAAATATATTATTATTTCTTAGAATCTATGTTCTAGTAGACTAATACTTAATTATATTGTCAATGGGGGCTTCCTGGTAGGTTGAATCAAGGTGCTGTTATTTCCCCGGCAAGGTTCAATTCCCCCAAGTGACATGCTTGCCCTTCATGGGCCATCTCATCAGCTCAAGCAGGCAGACTCATGTGATTGGGGCCAAGTGCAGGAACTGGGCAAATTTGACGGCATAGATACCCCCAACTCAGTCACTCAACCAAATGATACTCTATCTATTGTGAGACACGTTTCCTTGCAATAAACTGTCATATTGGGGAAGCTGTTGCTCACATTACTGATCAGAAGCATCTATCAAAAACAATAGCTTATAAGTAATATCACAATGGCAAACTTGATCCAATTTTACAAATATAAATGGGAGATGCTATTTGATGGTACCCTCTCCATTAAATAGATAATTATATTATCATTTATTATAATCAACACACTTCTGTTCTAATACTTAAGTATATCACAATGGCAAACTTGGTCCAAATTTACAAAAAGATCAACAAGTTTTCAGAAGGATTGGTGAGGTTATGATCTTCAATTACAGTAATTTTACTTTCACAACATCCATTCCAACTAATGCAAGTGTCTGTCTCTGCCATTATATCTAACCACGGTCACATTTCCTTCAAAATCACCAAGTTGTAAACCACCTTCGATATTCCAATAGTCAGCTCACCAAAACATATCTTAAACTATGGCTACTACAGTGAGCTTATGCTCAACTGTGCAGCTATTCTTATTGTGTTTTTACTGATTTAACAGAGAAAAAAAAACATACCATACGGATTCTTCAATCACTGTCACGTCAAAAAGAATTACAATAGCTAAAACACACATTGGGACACCACACACACAATATTTACCCTAGGAAACATGATGTCGGAAAACTAAGAAAAAAATGAAGGACTGTACCTTTCTTTTTAATTGATCTGTAAACTGACGTGGATATTCCACTGGACAGTTCGTCCAACAGATCTAATAAAAATACTGAAATCTTTACTGTGAGGGTTAATTTCCTTTAGATCTCAGATTCTTTAATTATTGGTTTTCTACTTAAATGTATGAAATAGCTGAAATGCGAAAAATAGAGAACAGAAATAAATACTCACACACCATCCACAAATAAACACAAGATATAACCTGAGAAACCCAATACGGGAGAAAACCCTACTAGAAGGTCAGGTTGATCTGCTCTCTTTTCTTCAAATGCAAGTACAAAAAAAGAGGCACTCTCTGTGGAGTTGTCTTTGACACTGTGGCTTGTATGGCTGCTACAGAATCTCTCAACTGTTATGCTCACAAAAATACCACTCTCAACTGTTATGCTCAGCTATGGAACAAGATAAAATGCAAAAGAATGGAGCCCTTCTCTTCCTAGCGGCCTGGTATTTAACATAGCCCGATAGTCATCTAGGGTTAGGGTATTGACTTCATCAACCCTCAATTAGTGATCAGGTTTGGACCTTCTAGAATGTTCTCCACTATGTGGCTAGCCCATATGCATGAGTAATGGGGGCTGACGTGGCATCCACTCGTACCATGGTGGTCAACAAGGTAGGTCAACTTGCAGGAGGCATAACTTTAGCATGCGAACTCCGATTGTGGCATGGTTTGCGCCATTGGAAAGGTCTTGGAGTGTAAAACACAGTTAAAGAAGTGCACACAAGTTTCGAACACCGGAACCCCAAACAATGTCGTTTAATTCCTCAAAAAGGCTCCTGAAGGTTTCGGACCCCAATTTTTCAAACTAGGACTTGACACTAAAATGGCCCTGCAAGTTGATTCCTCCAATTTTTTCCACTCTAAAAGCATCGAGATAGATGACAAATAATATAATGATCCAATCCAGATCATACCTCCCCATTTAGGGAGGCTTTTGGTCCGCAAAAGCTTTACTGAATGAGGTGAGCAAAAATTTTCCTCTACCTTCTCCCCAGAGTACCACTTTGCTTTGCCTGGAAGTACCTTTCAACCCAATCTCTGAAAGGTCATGTTGTCCCCGTCTTGTAGTTCTGGACCGCTTCTGCAAAACTGTGTCCTCTACCAACTCTACCTGAGCATCTAGTGCTAAGTCCTCTATGGAGGGTAGGACCTGATCCAACATGGAAGGCTCGTAGAGTTTGAGAATAGATTGAGTCTGTAGGCATTATCTCTCACCTTCTCCAATATCTCAAATGGCTCAAACCGCAGAGACTTGATCGTCTTACCAAGACCATGTAGTCTTTCCTTGTTCAACTGTAACCAAACTCTGTCTCCCACTTTGAATTACTTCTAAATTTTGTGTTGATCATGTCTAGCCTTGTATTTTTCCTGTGACTTCTTCAATGTCTCCTATACTTGCAAATGGATTTGCCTAATCTTCTCAACAAAAAATTTTGCTCTCAATGCATCTCCTATAAGGTCCTCCCTCACTCCTTCTTGTCCATATACAACATCCAAGGGTGAAGGTGGCAAATATCCAAAGCAAGTTTCAAAAGGTGACTTACCATTAGAAGTGTGGACTGCTCTATTATAAGAGTGTTGTATGTAGATCAAATTTTCATCCCAGGTCTTCGGATGCTTTTGATTGTAACCCCTCAAAAGTTGCACCAAAGTCCTATTGACTACCTCTATTTGCCCATCTATCTATGGATGGAATGTTGTAGATCTCTTCAACTTAGTGTCCATCTTCTCCTACAATGTAGTCCAAAATGTACTGAGAAATATGGCATCCAGGTCTGAGATGATGCTTCTTGGTATCCCAAAGTGCACCCAAACCTGTTCAAAGAACATGTTTGTTGCTTCTTGTCCTTTGATGGTCTTTTTACAAGGCATGAGAATGCACATCTTGTTGAACCTGTCAACTACCACAATAGATAGTCATGTCCCTTCCTGGTTGTTGGTAAACCTGCATGGTTGTCTTCTTCCTTGACACGTACCTGGTGGTATCCCGATTTGAGATCCAATTTGGTGAAATATTTTGCGTGTTGCAATTGATCTAACAAATCATCGATCATGGGCAGAGGGTATTGATTTTTCAATATAATCTTGTTCAATGCTCCGTAGTTGATACATATTCGCCAAGTCCCATCCTTCTTTGATACGATTATGATAGGTGACCCATAAGATGAGGTGCTTGTTCGAATCACACCATGCTCCAACAACTACTGTAGTTGCTTCTTCACTTCATTTGCTTCCAAAACAAGCTGCCTATACAACCCAATATTCGGTAACGGGGAGTCTGGCAATAGCAGTATTTCGTGCTCCACTTCCCTCTTGGGTGTTAGCCTTTTAGGTTCCTGGAACACTCTGTTGTATGCTTGTAGCGACTCCTCCTACTGATGTTTTTTGCTCTTATTGACTCATCCTCAGTCTAATTTCCTCTTAAGAAAAGTAAAACATATTTCTTACTAGAACTAAGCAACTTCATGGCTTGGTTGGCACTTACCATTGAGATCTTAGATTGTCTTTATGTGCGTTGATAATGTACGACTTCCCATGCTTGATTAGTCGGTATTGGTTGGCTCTTCGCATGAAGACCACTTCCCTTATATACATGTAGCGGTTTCCAAACACTACTCCGCATACGTCAACTAGGTACTACAGTCCAATTCCACTTCATCAATAAAATCAACACTTACAACTAATTTAATCTTACATTGTTTCGTTCTTTTGATCTCTGCACCCTTGTTTACCCATCCCAATTGATATGGGCTAGGATGTTCGCAAACCTCCAATCCAAGCTTGTTGACCAGATCTGTTGCTATGAGATTAGCATGTGAACCAAAGTCGAACAAGGCATCTATCTTGGTCTTCTTGACCTGGATCTTGATGTGGAAGAGTTTGGTCATCTCCTTCTCTTCCTGGTGTAAAGGCTACTCAGATTCACCTTCTTCTGCACTGATGTGAAGACAATCTTCTCGTCCACATCGAAGTTGCTTTCAACCTGATTACTCGAATCTGTGGCTAGAAGATTATTTTCCTGTACATCCTTATTGTGATTCTTCGGGTTCAACTCTGAATGTAGTTTCTAGCACTTTTCCTCTGTGTGCCCATCAATATTGCAATGGTTACAATGGTTGTTAGGATCCTTGCACTGATGTGTAGCGGTTGTCGTCTTCTTATCCTTCCCCCTTTTCACTTCTTCTTCCCCTCCTTGGAAGCTTCTTGATGCTCTTTCTACTTGGAACCGCTTGGCTATCCTTTCTTGTGGCCTATGTTTTCAAGATATTGTGGTTGTATACATGCCTTGTCCATTGTCCTTCGCTTGCAAAGCATCACTTGATTTCGTAGATGGCTATGTAGACCCCCTAGATACTTGGAGTATATCCAGGCTATTGGGAGAGATACTCAACATGATGGCCATCTTTCTGAACTCAATGGTGTACTCATGTACACTCTGCCCTTGCTTCTGCCTGAAGTAGTGCCACTGAATCCATTAGTCCTCTACACACCCGATAGGGTAGAATTGGAACTTGATGAGGGTTTTGAAGTTCTGCCACCTAGTTATTGGCGGATCACCCTCTAGCCTAAGTGTTTTCATATGGATTTCCCACTAGGTTAAAGCATGGCCCTCTAACTTCAGTCTAGCAAATGATATCTTTTGTTCTTCATCTATATGGTGAACGTTGAAATAAACTTCTAGTTGTTGCAACCAATGATTCAGTTTTAATGCATCGATCTCACCTTGGTATGGCTTTATGTCCACTTTTGCTTCCATCTTGAATAAAGACTATGAAGGGTTTATGGTATTGGAACTCGGCCACTCTTTCTTGGGTTCTTTCCGTGACTCCTTTTTTGGGTCTTCGTTATGCGTCGGTTTCCCATCTGATCCGATCTCTGAATTTGGCCCTCCAACTTCTCTGAATGGTTCGAGCATGCTTGCTATGTCGATTTTTTGTAGCTTCGAGAGGTATTCCCACTAGAGGCCAAAGTGCCATGCATGTGGGAATTTTCATCGGCACTAGTGAAATCGGCCCCGGAATGAGGCCAGGGACTCATGGGCAAGTTGATGGACTTTGTGGGCTTGTGTCAGGGTGCCACACCCATAAAGAGGATTAAAATATTCTAATTAATTGTTGAGTTTAGGAAGGGCTCCTAAACTTACTCATTGGACTTGTATATAAAGGAGAGATGTCATTGTGACATTTGATCATTGTGCATGATGGAGTTAGCATAAGTGAGAGTGCACTTGTGCTAGGAGCTTGGAAATTTCAGCAAGGGAAATTCTGCAATTGTGAGGCACTCTGGCCTAGGGTTCTTGGTGCTTTTTGTTTCTGTTCTAGCCAAGTAAGGCCACACATGTGACGTCACATGTGTGAGAGGAGGAGAAGCAGTTGTACAAGGATAGAGAGAAAGGTCGTACGGGATAGAGAGAAAGGTCGTACGTGTGAGCAGATTGGACAACTCGTACGTGTGAGGAAAATAGTATGGACATGCCACACATGTGGTACGGATCAGTCCATACAGGGCACACGTGTGACAGTGGTACAGCAAAAAAGGGCAGCCGCATGTGTGAGGCTTTCTGCAGGCCGCACGTGAGTTACTAGGCAGGTACAACAAGTTGTTCAGGCTAACGTCAACAGGTCGTACAGTGGCAGCAGCAGATTTACCAGGAAGAGGTGATTTCCAGAAGTTTTGCTGAGGTTTGATTTTTGGTGATTTTTTCTATTGGAAGGACAAGATTGTCCTCATAATTTTTGGTATTTTGGTGGACAAGGTTGTCCCAATTTTTGGTCAAAGTGTGTTGACCAAGAGGGTTGGTTTTTGCCCTCAGATTTTCTGGATTTGATAAAAGCTACAGAACAAAAATTTGTGTCTCAGTTGTGTTGATGATTCAACTCTAATCTTTTGTGTTTCTGCTGCATATAATTTCGGTGATAATTTTCAGTGTGAAATTGTTCAGTGATAACAGCTAGGGTGTTATGGTTGCTCACTGGGAAGCAATTTTCAGATCTGAAAATTAGTCACATAGGTGCATGTGAAAATTGACATGCTAGAGCCGCCATGAGGAGGCACATATTGCGAGATATGTCAGCGACTTGCTCTTCCAACCTCACAAATCTCTGCTCTACTGGATCTCAAGGGTTGTTATGAACAGATTCATCAGCCATGGCTAGGGTTCTGCGACTTTCTTCTTAAATCGATTCCTGGATCCCTGCAACTTTCCACAAATACCCCAAAAAAACCTGCTCTAATACCAATATGATCTGTAAATTGTCGTGGATATTCCACTAGACAATTCGTCACAACAGATCTAATAAAAATACTGAAATCTTTACTGTGAAGGTTAATTTCCTTTAGATCTCATATTCTTTAATTACTGGTTTTCTACTTAAATGTATGAAATAGATGAAATGCGAAAAATAGAGAAAATAAATAAATACTCACACCATCCACAAATAAACACAAGATATAACCTAGGAAACTCAATACGAAAGAAAACCCAGCTAGAAGGTGAGGTCGCTCTACTCTCTTTTCTTCAAATGCAAGTACAAAGAAAGAGGCACTCCCTATGGAGTTGCCTTTGACACTGTGGCCTGTATGACTGCTACAGAATCTTTCCTCCTCTGTTATGCTCTCAAAGTACCACTCCTAAGTGCTCTACTCAACTATGGAACAAATACAATGCCAAAGAATGGAACCCTTTCTCCTCCTAGTAGCTTGGTATTTAACATAGCTCAATAGCCATCTAGGGGTAGGGTTTTGAATTCCTCAACAATCAATTAGTGATAAGGTTTGGACCTTCTAGAATCCTCTCAAAATTCCACATGTGGCTAGTCCCATATGTTTGAGTTAGGGGGGGATGACGTGGCATGCACTCGTAACAAGGTACTCAACAAGGTAGGTCAACTTGCGAGAGGCATAACTTTCGCATACGAGCTCCGATTGAGGCATGGTTTGCACCGTTGGAAAGGTCTCGGAGTGTAGAACATCGTCAAGAGTATGGGCACAAGTTCAAGACACCAAAACCCCAAAAAAAATCATTTAATGCCTCAAAATGGCTCCAGAAGGTTTCAAACCCTAATTTTCCAAACTAGGACTTGACACTAAAATGGCCATGCAAGTTGATTCCTCTAATTTTTTCCACTCTGAAAGCATAGAGATAGATGACAGATAATATAATGATCCAATTTGATTCATTAATTAATGGGGAGTACAAAGCAAAATACATAAATAATAAAGCTCGTTCTGGGGTTATGAGACACTATGGGTTGTAGTGCTCCACAGAATGATATGGAACATGAAATCGATACTAAAGGAGCTAAACCCTTGTCCCTCCTTTCAACAAGGGTTTGAACTCCCTACTTTGATTGTTAGGGTTAGGATTTTTTATTCTCTGATGCTTCTAGAAGTCCACGATGGATTCCCATATATTACTAACTCCACGTGGGTGAATCATGGTAAGTAGATGTGGCTACCACTTGCACCTGCAAGGAATAACTCAATCGTTAGAATGTCAGAGCATAGCTTTCACATACAGACTCTGTTTCAAGCAAACAAACCACAATTGGAAAGCTATCAACCCATCAAATGCAGTGAGGACCTCCAAGACAATTGTTCTCAAGATCAAAGACCCCAAAATTCCACTTCTTTGACCCCAAACCAAAGGATTTTCAAATATGGTCAACAAGTGCAGTTTTCAAGATCTAACCCAAAGCAACCCTTCTAGGTTCCAAATTCTGTCTTCTTCGTTCTAGAGCATTAATAAAGTCATATAGTAACTATGTAGATCCACTTTGGATCATGCCTCCTCATTTTGGGAATCTTTTGGTCTCCAAAAGCTTTAGATTTAAAGGAGATGAAAATAACAGTTCCTAAGCTTCCTCCTTTCAAGGTCTTTGAAAAAACTATGAAGGTCTTTTCAACTGATGTTGATCATGCTCAACCTTGTACTTCTCCTGATATTTCTTCAACTTCTCCTAAACCTATAGGTGTATCTTCCTACTCCTATCTATGAACTTCGTTACCTTCAATGCATCACTTGAGGCCAATGTCCTTGCTTCAGGTTGTCCATATACAATATCCAATGGTGATGGTGGAAAACACCCAAAACGAATTTCAAAGGGGGACTTAATAGTGGAAGTGTGGACAAACGTGTTATAAGAATGTTGTATGTAAATCAAATTGTCATCCCAAGTCCTTGGATGCTTCTAATTGTAGCCTCTCAAAAGTTGAACCAAAGTCCTATTCACCACCTTTGCTTGCCCATTAGTTTGAAGGTAAAAGGCAGTGGATCTCTTCAATTTAATATCTAGCTTCTCCCACAATGAAGCCCAAAATGTATTGAGAAATCAAGTTCTTTAACAAAATTGATGCTCCTTGGAATCACAAAGTGCACCTAGACACTTTCAAAGAACAAATTTCTGGCTCCTTGTCCTTTGATTGTAGTTATCCCCTCTTCATGTCCCAAAAAATTATGTGGATATAGTTTCACATGACCTTGTAGGGATAGGAAGTGGACTGTACAGTTCTTGTTGTTACAATTATTGGTGTAGTATGTACATGTGGCCACAACCCATTCATATGTATCATTATGTCCTTGTAATTATGGCCAGGGCCATATTTTATTTTTTTATTGTATACTAGGTTTATGGTTAAGCACAACCTAGCCAAACTTGATATGTAGGCTCAATAACCCTCTTGGGTGAGTGCCCTTGTTTTGTGGGCCCATAACCCCCTCTTGGAGGAACGCCTCACTTGAGTTGTGTATAAATACACAACTCGAGCTCACTTGAGTGATGATAAAAACACCTTACATGATTTACCTACACCAATTATTCTTCCTTCAAAGAGATCGAGGCCTATTCCTAAGTGGGATATATCCACTCTTGGTGATGCAATAGAGTTTCTTGTTGGTCCATCCATGTGCTATTAGGGGGAATCTCCTCCACCTTGAACCCTTCTTGCACAAATTGCTAACTATTTTCAAGATGACTCTGATGCAGTTGAGTTTCTTGCTAGCCCTTCTGAGCACTATCGAGAGGAATATTCTCCACCACGGGCCATTACTTAGAATTTTGATGTCCTTGTGGAACTATAACATCTCCTACCTGAATCTCTATGGAGATCAATTTTAGTCATTGATGATCTTAATGGTTTTATGAAGGAGCAATGTGGAGTTTGGGGGGGTGATCTAGCCCTCTGCTCAACATTAACGGGGAAGTAAATTCTGTGATCTTGTATTGTGATGACTTCTCTCCATGGCCCCCTATTCATCTCGAGGGGGGATGCTGGAATTATTGGTGTAATATGTACATGTGGCCATGACCCATACGTATGTATCATTGTGTACTTGTAATTATGACTAAGGCCATACTTTATTTCATTATTGTATACTACATTTATGGTTAAGGCCAACCCTGGTCAAACTTGATATGTAGGNATTGGTGTAATATGTACATGTGGCCATGACCCATACGTATGTATCATTGTGTACTTGTAATTATGACTAAGGCCATACTTTATTTCATTATTGTATACTACATTTATGGTTAAGGCCAACCCTGGTCAAACTTGATATGTAGGCTCAATGATCCTCTTGAGGTGTTTTCCCTTGTCTTGTGAGCCCATAACCCCCTCTTGAAGGGACACCTCCCCCTCTTTAAGGGACACGTCACTTGAGTTGTGTATAAGTACACAACTCAAGCTCTCATTTGTATCATCTCATCTTGTGATCTTCTTGATCCAAAATACAAAGTGTTATAATCCTAAGGCCACTTAATGTTGGCCTTCTCTCTTGTAATCGGCATCTTTCTCTTAGGTGTACTTCAGTGTTATTTTTGTCTTTCAAGTTTCAACACGTGCTTGGGCTTTGCACTTTTTCTCTAGCGCACTAGACCTATCCCTCTCTAGTGCACTTGTGTGGATGTTATTTCAAAATTTGGGTGAAATTTGGTTCCATCAATTCTTCTATTGATCCTTACAAATCTCAACACTTGCTTCCCATTGTTCGGCTTGCTAGCACAACTCATTATACAATCTCTTATAAACCTAGCTACTTCTTCTCGTATCTTGGGACAATACACATACCTTTGCATGCTAGCCACAGTCTTCCCAACCCCGAAAAGTCCAACAACCTTGGAGGTATGAGCTTCCATTATCCTTTGTACTCATTCTTCCTTTGGCACACACAACTTCCCCATCTTGAAGATGGTAATCAGCCTTATTGTCTCCCTCTATCGGTTCCTGATGACCTTGCAGATGTTCATACACCCCCTTCAGGTCCTCGTCGTCAACATATTCTTCTTTGTATGCTTTGTGGGTGAATGGTTCCATGTGCATAATGGCTCTCGGAATTGTGATGCACAGTGCTACCAATCTTGATAATAGTTAACCAACTTCTTGGCAGTGCCCTTATTATGCTTGATCATTAGATGAAACTATGGAAAAACACCCATCCACTTAGATGTCTTGCTTGTTGTAGCTTACTCTAATTCTATAAGTATTGCAGAGATTGGTGATCAATATGGATATTGGTCTCCTTACCCAATAAATAGCACTTCCACTTCTTCATTATCTTGCACCAAGGCATGGAGTTCCTTGTCATATGAAGCACAGTTTAGTTCCTTGTCAAGGAGTTCAATACTAACCAATGGAATAGCTTTCATTGATAGCAAACCAACCACACCCTTGCATTATCTAGTTCACCCATAGCATACCCATTGGCATCAAGTTAGGTAGTGATAGGACTAGGTCTTGAAAAAAAATTTGCTTCAACCCTTCGAATGCTTTATGTTTATTCTTACCCCCACTAGAAACACTTTCCATTGGTTGTTACAGTATGAAGTGTCGCCGCCATAGCTGAAAATGACATTATGAACTTCATTAGATATTGTGCAACTCCCACAAAACTCCTAACATCTATTAAATTAGTACGAGTGGACCATTTAAGGATGGTCTCTATCTTTGCAAGATCAATTTTCAACTAACATGCCCCACAAACACCAGGGATTGTTGAGAAAACTCACGCTTCTTTATATTTGCTAGCAATTAATGCTTCCTCAATTTCTCTAACCCCTGCTTCAAATGTACAACATGCTCCTCCCATGTAGAACTAAATATCGAAATTTCGTCCAAGTATACTATATGACAAATGAATCTATGAATGGGCGCAACACATAATTCTTTAAAAGCATAAATGTAGTTGATGCATTGCTCAAACAAAAAGGAATTACTAACCATCCATACAGACCATCCTTCATCTTGAAGGTGATCTTCCAATTGTCTTCTTCCTTGATTCGAACTTGATGACATCTAGATTTCTTGATTTAGCTTGGAAAAGTACCTCACTGTTGCAGTTGATCCAAGAAGTCATCGATTTGGGACAATGGGTAATGATTTTTGAGAGTGATCTTATTCAAAGCTTTGAAGTTAGTGCACATTCTCCAAGTCTCGTCCTTCTTTGGTACCAATATAACAACAAAACCACATGGTGAAGTACTTGGTCTTATGACTCCTTGCTCCAACAATTCCTGTAATCACTTATTCACCTCATCTAACTCTAATATGCACTGTCTATACATTCCTATGTTTGGTAAAGGAGAATCTGGCAATTGTTATATCTTGTCCTTAAAATTGAGACAAGTTAGGTAATCCTGGGTTGTAGTTCCATATCAAGTGGGTGATTTTGCAAGCCTTCAATGATTATTATTAGCTCACATTTTACTTAGTTGTTAGCATTCTCCCCAATTTCCCATAAAATGGAATTTTTTAATTATTTTTTATGTAAAATGTAAAAAATTGGTCCTTAAGGATTTTATATATGGGTATGAGTGCTCAAATCAAATGGCTTATGACCCCCTACACCCTTGGACCAAGTTTCAACTCAATTGGACAAGTTTTGCTAGGCCAATGTCCATGAGGAGTCCAAGTCAGTAAAAAACCAGCAAATAATTGGCTAAGGTAAAAAAGTCAAATTTTGTAAAAGTGACTAAAGTCAAGAAAAGGAAGGGAGAAATGATTCCTAAAGTCATTCCTAAGTTAGGAAAAGGTTCTAACATGAAAAAGGACCCCCCAAGTCAATTTCTAAACAATTGTTGGCTTTCCCTAGAAAGAGCCCTCCCCCTCCCTCTTCTTGACATTGTGGCAAATGAAAAATTAAAGGGTTGAGAGGGGCCCCACACCTTGGGCGCCCACCTTTGGAGCCTAGTGAGATGTTGTAACATGGGAAAGGGGGTTCCCACCCCCATAACAACCTTTAATCTCTCCCTAAGTGTGCCCCCCTCTCTCAATGGTGCGCCCCCTTTGAGTGGGCCATCCCTTGCATGCAATGACACTTGTATAGCATGCAAGGGGGGTCTCTCCTCCTTCCCTCCCTTAAAAGAAAAGCCCCTCTCCTCAATTTTTATCTATTCTCATAGAAACTCCATGCTGCCCAAATTTATCCTCAATCTCTTTTGCTCTCTCCCCATTTCTCTCATGTAATCTTGCTGCAAATTTGCAGCCACTTGTCATGCAATAAAAGTGAAGCTTTGGAGGAACTCTTGGTGTTCTCTTTGTGTATTTTTGGTGCTCTTTGGCTGCTCTTGTATGGTGTTTTCCTTTGCTTGAGGTAATATTGTGAATTTCTATTTAACCTATTGCTTGCATTGTTTTACTTGAAGAACCCCAAGCAAAGTATTTTGTTGGGGATAAACTTGTAGTAGTATTGCTATAGGCTTATGTGAGTTGTTTTTACTTGTGTTTGCAAAGTATTTTGTGGACCATTTAGAAGATCTCACCTTCTTGCCTCATTGTGTAGCAAGGGTTTACAGGTTTACAGGTTACCCAAAGCTTGGAGGAGTGGACTCCAAAAGCTTCACTTCACTTCACCTAAATTTCTAATATAGTTTTCAGCTCTTATATACTTATTTTTTGCACATATAATCATCTAAATCTTGTTTTCCAATCAATTTCCAAGTTCAGATTTTGTACACAAAAATTTATGTTTCATATACTAACCAAAACTAACTTGTTTTAAGTGATTTTTAGCAATTTCCAGCAAACATAGCTTGTTGTTTTATGCAGATCTTCGTCAGTCTAAAGGGAGGTGATGCTCATTTTTGCCCACAAAAATCTCAAGGAATCACCCAAGAGTAGTGGTGCAAGATCCCTTCACCTTCCTCTCTTTATAAGGCATTGTAAGCAGCCCAAGAGAGTCTCTTGGGTTTGCATTCTTTTCTTATATTCATAATTTGTAAATTGTAATGTATTTTCAAGTTTTCTTTTTACCACACCTTGCATGTGAGTGGCTTTGCCACCCTTGCAACATTGTGCCAGCTAGTTTAGAACTTAATTTTCTGATTTTTATTTAATTTTTTTGCCCCACTTCTCCCATAAAAAGAAAGTTGAGTGGTTAGTATTAACTTGTTTTACTTTAAATTATTTTGCCCACCTTGGCACAAAATCGGTAGGCTTGTCCTCCACATTGTGTCATAGTTGTGAGGTTTGCAAAGTTGTGTGGCTAGTTTGTTTATTCCATTTATTTTAAGTAATCTTATTTTTTGTTTGTGCCCACACCTTGCATGTGAGTGGCTTTGCCACCCTTGCAATATTGTGTCGACTAGTTAGAAGTTTCATATTTGCAAAGTAAACAAAAATCACCCTGCCATTTGCCCCATATTCCCTCCACTCGCCACTTGTGGAACTTGGGGATAAGAAAGGGCAAAGGATTGTGTGGCTAGTTTAACTAGGCACTCAACTCTATTATTGCTTAAACCATTAAAAAATGGTGACTTGTGAAAGCTAGAAGGGGTTGAAGCCGGGGACGGTTTCACGGCACTAAATGTCATCCTTGTTGAGCATTAAAGCACTTTGGATTTGACCTATGGAGCTAGGGGGGGGCCTTGTTGTTCCCTTGTTGAGCACCCAACACTTTCTCTTGGTTAAAGGGATAAGGAACTTGGAGTAGTCCCTTTGACTATCCCCAGTCCCAAATACACCTATGATTCTAGAGGATCTAACAATTGCTCCAACAAGAATTTCAAGTTTTTTGAGTCGTTGACTCAGCCTTCTTTCTATCCAACTCAAAAAGAGCCTCATCTGCAGCATGGATGATTTGGGGATGCTTTATCACAACCTACAACATCATACCTTGGGATTCTTGCCAATTGGTATTTCAAGCGGTAAACCTCTCCATTCATTTTCGTTCCATATATATATTACAACTCAATTTCATTCTATTTATCCCATCCTCATGTTCACCATATTACCAAAATGGGTCTTGTCATGTACCTAGGGAGGTAACCAAGGGGTATGATGAATGTAATGTGGTCATAATCATGGAATAGGCCCACTTGGTAAGTGGTTAGTAAATCTTGGTAGATAAAAGATAAACCCTTGACTTGAGAATATCCAAAATGCATCCACACAATAAGCATACAAGAATATAGAGAGAACCCTTAAGGTAGGGTAACACCATCAAATACTCCATATGAAAGAAATCACTCCACAAGCCAAGATTACTACAATACAATATTCAACATCCGACATATCTCCATACAATGATACTCGTGTATTTATACTTTCTGATAGTTATTCCTAGGGATCTATGCCAACTACCCCTCATTATTATATTCATTTTCTTTAACTATGTAGGCCTATTTATTAGCCGCCAACTACCAAGTGGGCCTATTCCATGGTTATGGCCACATTACATCCATTACCCCTCTTGGGTACCTCCCTAAGTACACCCCATATTATCCTCCCTAGGTACATTATAGGTCCAAAGGTTTCAACATATTGGCAAAGAAATGGAGAACTTCAAATTTCAAACCTCGGGCCAAAAAACAAAAAAAATGAACAAAAAAGGCTATTGGAGGAAAAACAAACCTACGAACTTCTAAAATCACTCTATAATCCATGAAAAAATGATACCAGGAGGCAAGTAGTATGCACTTTGCAAACCTTGACATAAATTTGAAAAAAATTGAAGTATTATGTTGATTAACGCATACCTAAGAAATGAAAACCGTGGGCAGCAATCAATCCCTTCATTACTTCGATAAAAAAATCTTCAATGATGGCGAAGAAAATTCTTTGGCTCTCTTGGGCTCCTTAGCTCTCCACCCCAATAGCTAAAAAGAACAATAACCCCAAAAAAATTGATTTTCCACCTTTATTAGCACTTTTCCACACAAGGGTGATTTATTCCCATTTACTCGTGATTATTTTGAATTAACCCCAAGCTTTTGAAATAACCCCAATTTTTTCAATTTTGGAAATAATAGCGGTTTTTGACATAATCATTTTAGGGTTTTGAATGGGATTAATCACAAATAATTTGATTAATCGTCAATTCTTTCATCCATGAACTATATAACTTAATCTCATATTAATCTTTTGTATAAGTTAATAAACATAAAATATAAAGTAAAGGAAACTTATACTAATCTTAAATTATATAAGTTAGGTTCTTGATATATAATATGCATTATAGATGACAGTAGACGACCATAAGTGACATGCAAAATCCCATGTGACATCGGCGTCTAGATTAGCGAGACACCACATCTCCTCAAGACCTATAGCCTGCTACACCTCAAGACCTATAGCCTGCTACACCTCATATTGTACAAGTTTCCACTTTGTGATTTTCATCATATTTGTAGAGATTTGGAGACGATATCTTGGAGCATTGGGCCAACTTAGGGGGATTCATCTTCATGGAGCCCCTTCTTTCAATGGCATTGTATCATTTGATGGAGGTCTTTGGTTGAGGAGTCTCACTTCTCCTTGGCACGATGATTGTGATTGTTGGTTTGGTGATCTTCTCACATGTGCTTGCCTTGTTGATCACCCCTTTGGTTACATATTTGTTAGTATCTTGGAACATGTTATCTCATATGCTTATCTTGGATATAAATGATGGTGTTAGGAGGTAAATATTTCATGATTGTTGGGGTTTCCTAGTGACTTTTATGATGTAATATTTGCATGACAAGGAGGGGTGTTCTACATGGCCTTCTTGTATTTGATGTGTGGTGGGACATACTTGATGATTGGATGGGTAGCATTTAAGTTGTCCCCTTCTCTTATGATGTTGATGTGATTGAAGGATGTGTTGTGGTAGTGCACTTTGCCTTGGTGGGATTTCCCTAAGTGATATGACCTCGTATTGTAACATTTGTTAGCATCACCTAGGTGGAATGTGTTGATGATGTTAGTAAACTTGTGGATGTAGTTTTCCCTAAGTTTGAGTTGGAGTGGGGGGGTATTTCCTAAGGTTTTGATGAGGTATTATCATGTCTTGGTCCTTTGGTGGTGCACCCTAGGTTCAAACCTAGGTGGAGCTTCTATTTTGTTTTTATGTTGTTATCATGGTGGTATTTACTAGGAGACGCATCTTGTTTCTATGGTACAACACTTGTTGGAGCACACCCCCTCTCATTAGTACACATGTTCATGTTGATTTAATTCGTTGGTGACTATTGGGATGTTGGACCATGATTTTATTTGAGCATTAATCTTTGTGCACACATGATGAGGTTGATTTAACTATCCAGTGGTTAAATTTTGATTAATCCATTTAATTATCTTGGAGGTTAATAGCTTGAATGAGCTAATCCACTTGGTCATTGTTCACCCTTATCTCCTTGGATTTGTCTTGTGGAGATGGTCCACTTGCTATTTTGGGGTTTGACTACTTCATTTATTATGGAGCACTACATTTACTTGGCACTTTGCACATTCATCCATGAAGTTGGTTGCCTTGGGATTCACACATGTGGATTGGTTACATGCATCTTTTGGACCACTTACTATTTTGGGAGGTTGGTTACGGAGCATTCTCCTAGGAGGAATATTTTATTGTTTTAACTCTCGTGCACCTTGGAGGGTGCATTTTTTGTGAGCTCCTCTAGGTGGACCATTAAGCACATCCTCCTAGGTTGAACATTATTTAATTATATTTTGCATGCATCCATTCTTGGAGGGTGAATTCCCTATGGACAACTTACATGTTGACCTAGTTATCATTCCTATTTTAAGTTGTACACCCTCTCTTGGAGACTTTGATGTAATCTCTTTCCTATTTTTGGATGAGGGCAAGTTCTCCTTGAGATGCTTATGACCAAAGTTGTGACATGGTCAACCATGGATTGGGAAGGGTATAACTACTCCAATTTTATATTATTTCTTTGACTTGTCATGGAGTTAGTTAGCAAAAAATACATGTTTATTGTATGAGAGAAGAGACTTGATCTATAAAGAGGAGCTCTCCCTCCATTGAATGGTTGTTGGGACTTTCGGGATTGAGGAGCTCTCCCCTTGGACTTCATTTTGTACATCGTGTGATTGGGGCCTTATGGAGGATTGGAGGTATATTTTCATTTTATGCAAGGCTTTCATTGTGCACTTATTTTGCACATGCTATTTTTTGTATTAGGAGATCCTTGTAGCATGTTACAAATGCCTTGTAATGAACCATGCTTCATTTCGATAGAGTAATGTGAGAATGTTATCCCTCTTATTGTTATTGTGGTTGTGTTAACCGT
>SNQJ01S0090156.1:0-24431 GCA_010110895.2 Picea sitchensis | reverse complement strand
TGTGATGATGATGATGATGATGATGATGATGATGATGATGATGAACGTCCAATGAGAGTAATTGGTCTATCAGATCTTACGAAGGTAAGAGATTACTTCAATTGGTCAATCCAAGAGGAAGTGTTTTTCATGTTCTATCCACTTAGTGTCACAAAGGTGACAGATTCTCTCATCCCATGGTGTTTTGGGAGTTGTCCAACGCCCAATTTCATTATGTAGTTCGTGAGAGTTTGTTGTTATTTTAGCAATGTTGATTTTCTTCTTTGCACTTTTCAAAACTGAGGGGTAATTTTGATCTTCTAAATTATGGTTGACCATCTCCTTGTAGTATCTTAATTTCATTTTATCCACTAATTCTTTATCACGCCACATATTATCCTTAAATTTAGAAGTGATAATATTTGTAATATTATCCATATTATGCATGATGGCTTTTTTTTGTATTCCCCAATGATTTAGCCAAGATTTAGCATCTTTATGCCATTCCCACTTGAGTCGCTGGTGGTTTTGGCTAGAGTTTGAAGCAATTTTGGGGATCCTTTTGTCATCCATGTTGTTTATCTTGTTCTTGTACGTTAGATATCTAATCACAACAATCTTGCTTCTATGAGGATAGAATAGGGTGTATTGCCCTTAATTTTGATATTATAAGTTATAATGTTTTTTTGGATATGTTCTATCTTTCTCTAGAATTCTCTAAATATATTGCAACCCTATATATTGTTGAGATTTGAGTACCTTGGGAAGTGGTCCCCTTGTGTTTGTGAGATTCTAAACACAAGTGGGAAGTACTATGTACTTTGTGCCTTGTACTTTATGTCTAATTTCACTTTGACTTAGGAGATTTAAGTCAAAAGTGAAATTTGGTCATTTTAACTTAAATTACTATTAATTCATTTTGTGGGTAAATCAGGAGACATAAAGTGAACTTAGGGAACTTAACCCAAAGTGGGTTTGTGAGTAAGATTATTGTGGGATGATCTCAACCTTTGATTAGAGATGAGATGGAATGATCTCATCCACTCATCTTTTAGGTTTTCTTATGGAGTTTCAAGAGGGGCGCAAAGGGCAAGGAGAAGCTCATTCACTCTTATGTTCACTAGGAGAGTTTGAGAGAGAGAATTGAGGAGAGGATGGTGTGTATGGTTGAGGAAAGCTTGGGTTCCCCCTATCATGGAGGTAGCATGGAGGCTTGGACCCTCAGTTATTTGTGGTAGCTTTTCTTGCTTGGAGGAGGGCGCACTTGAGGAGAAGGGCACACTTATAGCAGGGAGGACTTGTAGCTAGATTGCTTTGATGACAATTTCAATTGAGAGGTAGCTCACATATTTAGAGTTGTGTGCAAGGGTTTCTCCATCAGATCTTCAGGGAGCTAGGGCACTTCATTTCAGTGGATTGAGCAACTTGTGAGGAGGGCACACCATGATAGGGCGCATCTCTACTTCTTGGACTTGTGTTGCAGCTTGAGACAAGTTGCTATTGTATTAGGTTCATTTGTTTCATGTACTTGTTGTATTCCACCTTCTATTCTCCACATATATACACTTATATTCCAAACTGGTTTTCCCTGGGGTGTTTTATCCAGGGTCATGTTGACCAAAAATACCTGTGTTCATTTTCATGTATGCTAGTGTTTAGAACAACTATATTTCAACAGTAAACATCTAGAGGTGTGTTACATATTTTATGGTATGCATGTGCTAACCTGTTGGTGACTAAAATTATTTGCAAGAGCACCTAAAATGGCTATGTAACCATAACAAAACAGTGCTAAAGATACTGAACTGTTTGTTGTAACCTTAAAAGATTATGTAACCATAACAAAACAAGGTTAAAGATTATCAACTCCATGTTGTTATAAAACAACAACAAACCAAAGTTTGATAGTTGAAACCAGGAGCCATCTTCAAATCAAAGATGCATCTAGGTTTTGAAAAATCTCATATATATATATATATATATATATATATATATATATATATATATATTCATATATATATATATATATATATAATATTACATAAAATAAATTATGTAATTAAAGTCTCCACATAATGAGTGCTTTTAACCAACTTTGTTATTTGAATTTCATTCTCTTTAAAAATTGTTTATCTTCTTTAAAACAAGTGAGGTTATGAGCAACAAGTCCCTTCCCATAAGGTAGAGGAGCTTGTTGTTTCGCTTTGTACACCAAATAATTAGTTTTAATGCTTACATAAAATATTATTACATTATTACAAAATTTCAAGTCAGCCACTAAACATTAGGGAATGAAAATATTGCTTTATGTTGATGCGGGCTGCTTTGAACGTGGTGGTTGCTGACCATTTTGTTCATTGCTTATGTTGGAGGTGGGTGGTTTTGAACGCATTTGGGTTGACCATTTTGAAGTGATTTCCATAAACTAAGCCTCCTCCTGTTCCCGCCGCTTCAACCATAAAGATAAGCCTCCTCCTGTTGCGGTCGCTTCAACGGAAGAGTGAACATTAATTCTTTTCTTCGTAATCATCTGCCTTTGTTGCTTGTGGCAGAGACTTCCTTAAACAACATCGTTGTCATAAGTAAGGTGAGAGAAATGAGTACAAGAACAAACACATTGATTTGCTATCGTCTCTTCAACGGAAGAGTGAACATTAATGCTTTTCTCCTCACAGGATGAAGCACTTTATTTTCATGCACAAGCCAATAAGTCTCACACAGAGACCTGTGTGCGCATACCACAAGAACTTGGCACAACTCAACTAGCCTGTCTACTACTGGAAGGTTGACAGCACAGAAACTGAGGAAGATGGAGAACTGCGCAAGTTGCATATCAGAGAAACCATGGGAGACCACACGGTGTAGGACGAGCCCTCTGAGAATGTTGCACCACAATTCTTGGAGCCACTAACAACAAAGAAATAGAATATAGGGACAGAAGCTGAGCCGAAGATGGATATCACCGTTGTTCATCGTGCCAGTGTGATAACTCATTGAATATAAATGAATTTACGGCTTTAAGCACGATGTCCCTTTGTGCATAGGATCCAAATCCCAGATAAGTTGCAACCTCTTCTCTGCCATTGGGGGGCATTCAACACCAAAAGCTTGCAATTCCGCATTTTCCAAGACAACAAAGCAGAGAAATGTCTCATTTTCAGGAAGTTATGTTATTTTATTTTATTACCGGTACAAGCGCATAACTCATTGATAATGTGCGTGATTTAGTGTTTAGGGGTTTAGTGTTTAATAAATTTTCATGGACATGATTAAATATGGCTGAATATTCTTAGTAGTCACACAAAATAAATGGTTGTGATTTAATCATTAACTTCCTAGCCATTATTATAAAGACATTCGCTTATGTGTTTACTTTTTTACATTTACCTAATCATATTTAAAATTACTTTGATAGCTAATTGAATGACACGTAAGTGATTAACATTAATTAAAATATTCACACCACATAAATGAAGCCCAACAGTTTTTTTTTTTTTTAAATAAAAGGTGGTACCTATTATATTGACATATTCTGAGTACAAAGCTGTGTGTGATGCCAGCTGTCCCGTCTAAATAGGAAACCGAGACAGTTGGGAATCTTGTGCCATGTGTTTCCCAATGAACAAAATTAACAGAGTTTTGTTCTGCCCGAAGGAAACCATGACTTATGGTCGCCAGCTTGAAGTTGATTATTTTATCTACTACTAAGTCAGTCTGAAACCTATCTAACACAAAGCTAAAACTGTAACAACTGCACCAGAACCTGTAGGGGCCATGAGGCCGAGCTGCCAGTGTTATATCTCTGAGTGCTTCCATCTAGCCGGGAAGGAGTAGGGACGTGCACATGTTGGACATTGTTTTTTGGTCGAAGCCCGAGAATGAGCAGAAAAAAACATATCGAGCCGATGGTCCATTACGCGCTCCAAAGTGAAATGTCCGGAACATCCACCAGCCTTTCCGACGTGCGTAAGGTTGAGGTAGGCCCACCACACCGATGTCCGCTTCCCCTTGTATGCTCCCCTCGAACCCTCATACCGTCAAGCTCAAGGTTCCCCATGTCAGGGCTACGCCTGCTCATCGATGGCTGTGGTAATTCCCGGGGAACCTCCCTCTATTATATAGCAAGCGAGAGTAGGCCCGTGAGCCGCCTCATTACCCGGCCGGTGGAGGCCGATGCTGTCCGCTTAAGTGTTGCCCTCGCGCATCACGACCAAGGGACGAAGCTTGGTTGTCGAGTATCCCCGGATGTATCCCGGCCAATTGTTGGTCCTGGATGGTCCGCATTCGACCTCGCGGGTGGCCCCGTCTCTCTATCCGCTGCATGCGTGACGGACTCGGTAGCGCCACGCCTTGCCACTATGGCCATCGCTTCCTCAAACTCTTTCCACCGGACTCCATACAATACCAAACAAATTTCTACGTTTCCGACACGAGGCATGGATGTGTTCCTAAGGATGAAACTAATGTCGCATGTGTTTATCCTAGTGGCCTGGAGGTGCTTCCTCCCTCGTTCGGCTGATAGGAGGCCAGTTCTTCCCTGTAGATGCGGAGAGCGAGTGCTCTGCCCGACTGAATTGATACTGGGTGTTCCGAGCCGGGGAATGAGAGTTATAATCGTCCCCTGTGCCAAAGCCCCGCCATTACTCTTTGCCATTAAACTCTGCATGCAATAGCCCCGCCGTCGAGTACCTTCGCTCGCGCGAGAGGCCTCTTTCGTTATACCTTCACGAATCCCACGCGTGGACGGATGTAGCCGGTCATGAAACGGTGGATGCCTTTAAAGCCGCTACTCGCTCTGGCTCCATCAATTACGAATCACTCCCATGCATCCGGGGATGAAGCCCACCGCTATTTGTTAATAGATAATAAAATTTAATATATTCTTTTATGAATTCTTTTCATCTTATCAACCTTTACGCTCACCAACAGCTATTTTGATGCTGTGCTCGTATTATATGATATGGATTAATAGTTTAAAAGAAAGTTCAATGAACTTGTTAAATAATCTAAAAGTTCAGAGAGCAAAACTTAATAAAGATAATTTATTTTAAATTATATTCAAATATTTTAATCTAAAAGTTAGCAAAACTCTTAACAAAGATAATTTATTTTAAATTATATTCAAATATTTTAAGGAAAAAAACCAAGGACAAAAGTCTATTTTAAGGAAAAAAAGCAAATCATTTCACAGTGCATGGCTTCCACGTTCCAGTTATCCCATGCCTTGAATTTAGGGCATTGGACGCGTTCGTATGCCTTGGATTTAGTGTGCATACCATAGCCATCTTAGGGAAAATAAAACCCATAAAGACACTGATGAACGACCTGGAGGTACGGCACTCTGGTTAACCTCGGCTTGTTTGGTAATGGCGTTTTGAGGCTGAAATGGTGAAAATGTGCCAACGAGAAGTAGACCTATGAGCCTTGTCCGACTGATAACAAACACGTTTTTACCTCTGTTTACGAATACAATGCAAATCCTGAGATTGATATTTAAGATTCTTTTTCATTACTTCCTGGATTTGTCTCGCGACAATCCTGATTCGCGACAGTCCTGATATTCGATTCCTGGTTAATCATTTGATTAGGAGCAAGGTTTTGCTGCACATCCCCGAGTTGTATTGAATATTTTACCTTGGATTTAATATCCAAATGAGAGTTTCCAAGCATCAAATTCGTTGAAGTTTATGAAGATCGATATCCTACACTTCAAAAAGCTGTTTGGTTTATGTTTCTCATGGCCACAATGCACAGGTAGTCAAATCCTTCGTTTTAAGTTTTAATGGCCATAATTTAATGATTTCGAATTTCAGGGTTTCATATATAAAAACCAGAGGTTCGTTTTTATTTTCTCTGTCTACATCTTTATATTTGTTCTTGAA
The DNA here is from genome assembly GCA_010110895.2 of Picea sitchensis. NCBI lineage: Eukaryota > Viridiplantae > Streptophyta > Pinopsida > Pinales > Pinaceae > Picea > Picea sitchensis. The sequence goes on along the minus strand of SNQJ01S0090156.1, from coordinate 18,570 downwards.
TGAATAATAAACCCCAAATTGACATATATTTTAGCATAGGAAATTCGACCTGTCGACCTGTGACAAAAGACGTTTTTTTATTTTTCATGGTTTATTTCAAAAAATGAATTTCCTCATTCTGAAATTTGTAGAAATCAAATGGCTGCAAGTTTTTATTGCTTTTCCATGGCTTCATTTAAAAGTTTGGTTGAAATTTCATTTAGCTGAGAAGGAAGACTCCTGGGACGTTTTTGTCCTTAGATATTAAATCTCTGAAACCCAAGAGTCAATCTGTAAGTCTTTGAACTCGAATCCTAAGTCCACAGCCTTACATAAAATTGAAAAAAGTCATTTTCAAGTCTACTGAACAAACCACAACCATTTCCCATCTTCCTGACTGTCCTGAAAGTGTGAAAATTCATGTTCATAAATTAATTGGAATATCTGACGAATCTGAATCTGCACATTCGAAAGAAATAAAAATCAGTTCCAGATTTAAACAATAAGTCTGCATCTACTAAAGAAAAATCGAAGAAAGAACACATTAAAAAATCTGAATATTGAAGTTCAGTTCCAGAAAAGAAAATATTATATTTTGTTTCCTGTCTTGCAAGCATATGTAAGGAAATCCTCAAATTAAAAAAAGAAAACAACAACAGTTAAAATTGAAGAACAAAATTTGATAACTTGTTATGAAAGATAAATTGTAAAAAATCTGCTAAAAAGAAAAAAACTCATTGACAATTGATTCCTTAGGTGTCAACATTTTTATTTCCTCAGATTTTCAAAATCTATCTAATTATGTCAGGCGAAGGCTACGGGGAATTGGAATTGAAAGCAGTGGACATGATCTGCAACGTATAAGAACGAGAACTCTTGTCGGGCTGATCAGAACGACTAGAAGCAAGCGAATTCGAGAAACGAGAACTCTTTCTCCCGGGATAGGGGGATCTATTGCAAGGGCGACTCAAAGGCTGTTAATCAGTTTATGAAGGCTTAAAAAAAGGAAATGAAGGCGTTGGATGACTCTCAGGCTTCCTTTCCCTCTTGTAAAGCGACTCAATGAGCCAATGAAAACTATCACTCTTGGCAGGCGAAGTGGGGCATGGCTGTGATAACTCAGTGTACAGTTCTTGGAATGTCTGAACAGTGGTCAATCGTGCGGATGAACGACCACTCTTTTTTCAGAGCATAGCAAGCGAGTCCAGTGAGGCAAATTATTGATTGGTAGAAATTAAGCAAAGAAGACTGCAAATATAAGGAAAATTAGAAAATACACCACTGCAATTGGGTTTGCTTGACAATGGATACTGAAGGCAAGATGTCCGTTAAAGCCCCAACCAGTATGGGTTTCGATCACAGAACTGTACAACTGCTTGCTCTGGACAATCCAGGGCGTTTCATGGTCGAAGAAGGAAATGTCAACTTGTCGAGGGCAGCGGAAGGGGATCTTCAGAAGCCGGACAAAGAAATTATGACCATGAAGAAGAATGAGACGAGAAATACCTGGGCAACCAGCCTTTTGGAACGCTTCAAGCTTCTTCTTTCCCTGCACACAACCAAAAGTAGGTGAGAAAATTTGAATTTCTTTGTAATTTACTCCGAAGATCCTAGTTTAGCTCTATGCCAGGTACGATGCTAAAGCCCGAGCAACACATTACCCATTGCTATCAACTAATGTGGTTTAGAGCGGAGGCGTTAGCTTTCAGTTTCTTTCACACTAGGAATCTACTTCTGGGCCTCTTTTTTCAACTTGTAATTCCTATCTCTGGAAGTTAAGAGATAGGGATATGCTTCCCTCAGGTGGGATAACTCGATCTCCCTTTGCAGGAGTAAGGAAATAAGAAAGGAGAGCGCTTGTAGGATTGAACAATGTGATTCTTGTTGCAGTAGGCGAGGGAGAGGAGAAGACTTCTGGATAATCGCTTAGGAAGACTTTGGATGAGGGAGAGGAGAAGACTTTTGGATAATCGCTTCTATAGAGAGGCTAAAGACATGAATGAGAATGGACGTTGCGTGTAATCCAACCGACACGTTTGCATATGTTTGCATGCATGATGGTTTCGCTGACAGCTCAACAATAAATGGGCTATGGACTTGGACAAAATATTGAATATAAACATTTATCGTCATAAGTACTAGACTCGGTTCTAGCATTACTTAGTTTCTGAAAAATTAACATACAAGGTTCTTTCTTAAAGCAAGATGTTCCTATACAATGTAGAGGTTTTGATCGAAGAGGCCAAATAAGACCTCAAATAAGACTTCCAACCAAAAGTTACGACTAAAAATGAAATTTGAGGTAGAAAATTATATCGATCCGTAAAAACTTTAGGTAAAATGACTTTTTCTTATTGGTTTGAGTGCAAAGATTGAAAAAAATTGATTACTATTAGTCCTTTTTTTCCAGTCAAAGAAATTCCCTTTATTAGATATATATAAAAACTTTTCCATCATCATTGTCATAAGAATATAAAGAAAAGTAGTCAGCAAACTAGTCGGAATGGTTATACTCATCGAAGCCATAGGATGTCCCAATAATTAGACCCAAGATAAAACTGAAATGATTGTATGCAATCCTGAATAGCAGGTTAAAACTAAAAGGTGGCTCAAAAGACTTTAAAGGTTTTTGTTAATCCGGGATTGTTGTCCACCCATGATGTATAAAGGATCATTCCAACATGAAGGCAGTCCTTCAATGCCTTTTTTGAGAGAGTGTCTGCAACCTTGTTAAAGTCCCTGTAAGTATGGTGGAAGGTTAAGCTTTTAAAATGACAACACAACTCCTGAATCAGAGCCTTCCATCCCTCTAGCGCTACTGAACGAATATTTCCTTTGCCATTACACCAATTTATCACCAGCTTTGAATCCCCTAAAATATCAAGGGTCTGGAGACATAGAAACTTTTCCAAATGGAGAGTGGTCCATACACCCAGCAACTCCGCCCAATTGTTTGTGTCGTTGCCTAGATTAAAAGTCCACTTGATAAAGTGTTTATGAGCAACAATAAGAATGCCACCGGCCCCACTGTTTTCCTCGGCCCCGCTAAGTTCTGCCCATTATAACCAACACATTTTTTTTATGGAGGCAAAAATCTGTTCTATTTTATAGAGGGTGTCACCTAAAGATTCTTTTCGGCATTGTAAAAAAACATCACCTTAGAAGCTACCACTAATGGGAAAGTCAATCCATTATCGAAAAGGAGGTTGTTCCGCTCAATCCAGGTGACCCAACGCACCACCACTGGTAAACTGATGTTGGAATGGAACTGTTCATCAAATTTTGAAAGGCATTCATCAACCGAATTACCTTGCCAAGTCATCTTTGACTTCATCATTCCTTCCAAATGTGTCCATACTTCCCGAGTAAAAGGGAAAGTGATAAATACATGATTGTTGGTTTCCCGATTGCCTCTACAAAGAATGCATATTCTTGGGCATTCCCATCCGCGCTTTAACAAAACATCCCAAGTCAAAATTTTCTTTTTTAATAACAACCAAAAGAATAATTTGATTTTAATAAATTCCCAAGACTGCATTTGTAGGTCCAATCCCGCAATAGCCGAGTCCATATACCGCCATCACTTTATAGAGGTTTCTTTTTTGGTCGATAGATCCCGGACTGTCGGCCGCTCTCCCAAAGCATATCTCATCATCGAATGGTGTTAAGCAGATGCTTGCACTGTCAATGGCTTGTCGAAACAGTTCCCATTCTGTTGCAGAATCTCCATTAAGAGCTAGGTCCGTTGAATCTTTCTAGTAATTGTTTAGAGGAGAGGTCGGTTGTGTATTCTTTAATTGTGATAAGAAATTGATCCCCTGCTATTTAGTGTTGATAGAAGGCCTGGAGTTAAAATAGATCTCGCACCAAGGCCCATTAAATGGTTCGTTCCTTCATGAATAACAGTCCCATTTCCCACCTTCCAACATAGCCAATGATCCAGAAGATATTTTTCTTTTTGTAGATTTTTCCAGCCATAGGACGAAATCTCTGTACATCTTCTCTCCAATATGAACCAGTTTGACACCGATGATAGTGTCATATACTTATCTTTTAGTATTTTTTTCCAGATTCCATCCGTCGTAAGACCCCTCCAAAGCGTTTGTGCCAGTAATGCTTTATTAAAATAAACTAGATGCTTAATCCCCCAGCCGCCTACTGATTTGGGTTTTGATATGCTTTCCCAATTGATAAGATGAGGGAGGATTTTTTCTTTACTGCCTGACCAGAAGAAAGAGAAGATGATTTGTCTGATTTTTCCCAACACAGAGATCGGAATAGCTGACATTGACATCCAATAGACAAAGAGACCCATCAAAACTGCTTTAATCAAGATTAGTCGGCCTCCAAGGGTAAGCCACCAGTTGCACCAGTGATCCACTATTTTTTCAAACTTTCGAATTGACCAAGACCAGTCCTCTACTAAGTAGTGATTTGGTTTTATAAAAATCCCCAAGTACTTGAAACCTGTCTCAACAGTTTGAAGTGATAGGGAAACTGGGCTTTGAATGGTAATAAATCCGAATCATCCATGCCCGCTGTGAGGAATAGGGATTTTTCTGAGTTGATCTATAGTCTTGTTGCTCTTTGAAAGATGTTTAGACATCATGCTATCACTACCCATTCATCTAAGATAGATCTTGACATAATCAGTATATCATCTACAAAGAGTAGATGGAGGATTTTAATGATTCTCGATACTGTTATCCCTATCAAGTTACCATTCGATTGCTCCCTTTTAAGGAGAAGACTTAAACTATTAATAACCAAAATAAAGAGGAGGGGTGATAAAGGGCATCCTTGACAAAGGACCTTATCCCCGTTGAAGAAAGCAGATGGTTCGCCATTAATTATAACTGCATAAGAAATCGATGAGACACAACTCATAATCCATCTGATGGTTGCCAGGCTGAAGCCCTCTTTATGAAGTATCAGAGTCAGAAAATCCCAATTTATGAGGTCATATGCTTTCAATAGATCAAGCTTTTGAATCACGCTCTTTTTGTTTCTTTTGTTTGATATCGTGAAGGCTTTCCTCATGGCAAAATTCCCCACTGCGTCTAGGATCTGCCTGCCATGGAGAAATCCCAACTGTTCTTCCTCCAATCCTTTTGATAAAATGGGTCTCATTCTATTTGCCAGTATTTTTGCTATGATTTTATAACAAAGGTTACAAAGGGATATTGAGCAAAAGTCACCGAAAATTGAGGGCTTACTTGATTTTGGAATAAGAACTAAGAAGGTAGTGTTTAAGGCTTTGTTCACCTCACCTGTTTTCTCAATTCTTCCACCATGCCAAGAAGATCCTCTCCCACCAATTCAAAGAAAAAGAGAAAATTTTACCGGCCCGTTAACTGCCCTGGACTTTTATCACTAGCGAAGGCCTTTAATATCTTCTTTAGTTCTTCAAGCTTGCACGGCTGATCCATCAGTAGGGCTTCAGCCTCTTAAACCATCGATGGAAAGAGATTAGTGACAAAGGTCTGATCTTCATTTAAAATGTCTGTTGATGTGCCCAAATGTTTGAAAAAATCCACTGCTCCCTCCTTTAAAGATTGTTGACCAGATAGTTTTAAACCCGAAACTGAATGCAAATCCTATATCTGTTTACGGTTTTTCCGATCATTTTCATAATGATGAAAAATTTGGTATCAGGCGGCCCCTCGATTTTTAGCCGACGCCGCTTTTTACGCCAAGTTTCTACTTTTGCTCCTTTAGTAGATCCTTTCCTTTCTTTCCTTAGAATTTAATCATTATGTTCTCGCTAATCGATGTAATAGTGTGTGATACAAAACCCGTAGTCCTCCCTCTCAATACATCCGGGCTTTTGATATAAAAGTTTTTGTGGTTTCTGCTCCAATTCTTGATTTCTGATTTTAGACACTTTAGTTTCCAGACTATGAGTTTTTGGAGACCAGGCTCCTGAAGAAACTTTGTATCTTTCCAAATATCCCCTACAATTCGAGAAAATTCAGCCTCTTTTAGCCACCCCGGATTGAATTTGTAAGGATAATTTTTCTCATCAGAATCACCTTCGAGTTGTGGTGGAGGATGGGAGCATGGACTGACAGACATGGATGTATTTCACCTGCTAGATAATACCTTGGTCAAATTTCCCGCCAATCCCTCGAGATCTAAATGTCCATCACAAGTCGCTTGAGAATACAAACTGTTTCCTATTCTTCCGCTGCTTCAAGCTGGGACCTGTAGATCTCTGGTTTTATATCCACTAATCCCACCTTTGTAAACAAAGATTTTAGGAAGGGCGTTAGTGGGTCGGTAGTCCTAGACGAACCCCAAATCTGGCCTTCCGCCATTGTAAAATTGAAGTCGCCAGCCATTATTAAATTTTCCTTGGACAATAGATCCCTTTCTTTAATATTTTGCCAGAAAATCTTCCGTTCTATGCATGATCCATAGACATTTAAAAAGGTTAAATGTCCGTTAATTCGCTGTCAGAACTGATAGGGCATAATCCCACCGCAGCCTGATAAATGGTTTAAAACTAATTTCTGGATCCTGTGCAACCGTATATTCTCGATCCGCACCGGCGACAGGGACTAATAAGAGTATGAAATAATAAAAAACACTTGTTTTTAACATTTTCTCTTCCAATTGTCTAGCTTGTTCATAAGAGCATTAAGAAATATTTAAAAAAATATACTCCTTAAATTTAAGTTTCGGAAAAACACTTACGCTTTTATTAAATAACAATCAAATTAATTAAATATAAAATCAAATAAATAAATTCTAATATAATCAATAACATTTTCTTTTGAAAAAGAGAATTACTTTTTAATTAAATACCAAATATAAAATCAAAATAGTCAAATTTAATATAATCAATAACATTATCTTGTGCATGTTAGACGAATAAGTTGAACGATTTTCAAGGCACGAATAGCTCCTACGATTTTGGCGGATTGTTTAGTTAACCGCAGATTAGTTTGCTTGTTTTCATCAACAAGCAGGACCGGGTGGAGTTGTTTCGTTATTTTGTTTTAAGCACCCGTTACTTTAAATATCCATTCCAATAAAGAGATCAAGCGCAGTTTCTTATACCCGGGTTCCCTGTGTTAAATTGCCTTCATTTCCTCCGTTTCGCACTCGTTTTGTCTTGCATATTTGTTTTTCATGACGAAAGCGCTGCAGACTAAAATGCCCAAATTTTGCCAATTGCAAAACGCTCTTCAAAGAAGCTCAGAAGATCTCTTTTTTCCGCAATTTTTTTGTCACGGTATATAATTTTTTGCTGTGAAATGGCCGAAGATGAGTACCGTGCTCTCATGCAAGCACCGCTCGAACGGGTCAATCATAGCACTTGCAGCCAAGATGAAAGTTTTTCTGCGCTGTCATGAATGCTTAGAGATTGTCAAAGAAGGAGTTACCTTGCTGAAAGCTGGAGATCGAGATGCATTGGATCGGATGCGAGACTTTACACGGCGGTCAAGAAAATGCAAAAGCCTTATGGCTTATCTTTCAAGGGGTGGATGATATCCATCTTTCCGAAAAATTGAAGGCGAGAGCACCACCAAAGGAGCATGGGATAATTTCATGAATTTCTATCATCAAGGAACCAAGAAAAGGAAGAACGTCAAGTTGCAAACTTTGCGACTTAACTTTGAAACAATGTCTATGAAAGATTCAGGGATAGTCGACCAGTTTATGACGGGTGTAAAGCACCTCGTCCATCAAATCCAAAGTCAAGGTGAAGACATTCCCGAACAGAAAATTGTGGAGAAGGTATTGAGAAGCCTTCCTGAAAAATTTAATATGGCTGTTGTTGCAATCGAGGAATCAAAAGATCTGACTACGCCACTGATAGATCGGCTGTTGGACTCTCTTTTATCACATGAGGCGAAATTGCAGAGATAAAACACTTCGTTGGAATCACTTTTCCAAATGCAAGCCACCATAAGCAATGGTCGAGGCCATGGTGGAAGAAGCAGAGTACGAGGAAGAGGTTGGCGAGGCAGATATCAGCCGCAAAATGCTTCGCATGGAGACCTAGATCAGTCGCATGCAATATCTTTCTATGATAGAGGTCGAGGCAGAGGTCACACTGAGGCATGGGTTGACAAATCAAAAATTCAGTGCCATTACTCAGAAGAAGTTTTCTGACACTACAAGTCCGAATGTTATAAAAAGACCTACGAATCGAGAGCATGGAACTACAAGACATGTTGCGAGGAAGAGAAAGTGCAAGAAACCATGTTTTAATCCTGCCATGCGACTACAGAACCAACGGATTCAGATGTGTGGTTGCTCGGCTGCCGTTAATCATATGATAGGTAACAAAGATCTATTTTCGCCTTTTGATAGTTCTGTCAAAAAAATAAAGTAAAGTTGGGGATGATCGCTTGTGAATGTTCAAGGAATGGGTACCATTTATTTACTCTCTAAGAATAATGAAAAAGAAATGCATCCGAGAGGTGTATTATGTCCAAGGTCTTAAGCATAATTTGATTATTGTAGGCCAGCTCTCTCAGCATGGTTATGATGTAGTGTTTAAATGGATTTTTTGCACCATACATGATAAGCCCCAAGACCGAAATACAGTCAGATCAAAGGACCTCGAATCAGATGTATCCATCATACTGAAAAATGCCAAAACTCTTGAGTCTTATTCTGTTATGATACCCGATGAGTCATCGTTGTGGTATCAACGATATGGTCATTTGTCTTTGATTATCTCAGTCAACTGACAAAGAAATCTATGGTCATTGGTCCCCCCGAATTAGAAGTCCAGCCACTTGGTGTTGTGTTTTAGGAAAGCATCACAGAAGTTTTTCCTTCACGCTACTCTTTCAGAGTTAAATTTCCTTTAGAACTCGTCACACCGATCTATGTGGACCCATGCAAACAGAGACGATAGGAGGAAGGTTTTATGTGCTAATATTCATTGATGATTACGTTAATGACTTGGCTTATTTCACCAAGCAAATCGGCGACATTTTCCCAGTTCAAAGAATTTAAGGCCATGACAGAAAAGAAAATCGGGCACTATGTGAAAGTGCTAAGATCAGAAGGAGGGAGGCGAGTGTGACTCAAAGTCATTCACTCAGATTGCAAAGAACAAGGAATTCTGGGCAGTTTACTTGCAGATACCTTTCAGCCATTGTAACGAGCTTCCAGAGCGGAAAACCGCATCTATGTTAACATACAAGGAGTATAGATGAATGGTAAGAATCTTCCAAATAAATATTGGGGAGAAGTTGTTGCATGCCCTGTGCATATTCTGAATCGCGCACCTACAAAGAGTCTAAACGATCAAAGTCCATTTGAGGCATGGATCGGGTAAGAACCGATATATCTTATCTTGTTTTTAGGTGTGTTGCTTACTTCATGTTCCCATGACCAAAGAAGTTGGATAATAAAAGTGAGAAATGCATTTTTATTATCCAACTTCTTCCGAAAGTCATCAGGAACATGGGCGTAAGCAACACACCCAATCACAGAGAAGTTTATTATTAGCAGAGATGTCAAGTTCCAAGAAGACAGAGTTTGGGATGATATCTACAAGCATCTTTGTTCCATTAGTTGATACAAATGAACCAATGATAGAAGAACAACAAATTTCATCATCAAGTACTCGATTCCGCAGTTGGTTATTGATTCAAGACAAGATCCGACTAGTGATTCAGATTAAACCATTGCCTCCATGCAAAGACAAAAGACAAGAAGTCTCCGTGATTTGTGGTGAGTTATTACCACCATTAGATTTGGATGCACTTATGCATTCATAACATATCAACTCGTGAGATATATGAAGCAACGTACCAAAGAAGAAGCATGGATAAATGCTATGGATGAAGAGATTGAAGTTATTGAGAAAAATGACACTTGGGATCTTGTTGATCTCCCCCAAGGAAAGAAAGCATAGGTGTAAAATGGGTGTACAGATCCAAGTTCAATGAAAAAAGGAGAATTTACTAAGCACAAGGCCGATTAGTTGCAAAAGGGTATGCAAAGAAGATGGAATTCTCAATTATGGGGAAACATATGCCCCTATAGACAAACTTGATACACAGTAGTATTGGCTTGCAAACAGAGAACAGATGGCCTGGTCATCAAATGGACGAAGTCACTTTTCTAAATGGTATCCTCGAATGAAGAGTATATGATCAACCTCCGTGTTATGAGAGATCAAGGGTAGAGAACAACAGATGGTGTGTATGGGTTGAAGAAAGTATTGTATGGCTTAAAGTAGGCTCCTAGATCATGGTACAGTCGGATTGATGCATACCTCATCAAAATGGCTTCATCAGAAGCAAAATGAGCCAAATCCTTTATATATCAAGACTGATCAACATGGTAAGATGTTAACTATTTGCTTATATGTAGATGATATGATTTATACTGGCAATTTGAAAATTGATGAATCAAAGTTGTCATGGTGAATTTGAGATAATCGACCGGCTTTCTAATGAAGTACTTTTGTATTGAAGTAAGCCGCTAGGGAATCGTGCATGTTTATCGTAAATACCAAAAGAGCGTTTGTGATTTGTTGAAAAGGTTCAAGAAATGCTTTGAATGTAAGGTTGCAGCTACTCCTATTGTTTTAGGCACCAAGTTAAGCAAAATGATCAAGGAAAGTCCATTGATCAAACTCAGTATAAAAGGCTAGTGGGCAGTATTATGTACCTCACCACCACTAGAACATACATAATGTTTGTTGTAAGTCTTATATCTAGATTCATGGAGTCACCCAAGGACTCTCATCGGCAAACTGGTAAGAGAATTTTATGGTATGTGGTCGGAACAATGATTATGGTTTATGGTATCCTTCAATCAAAAGTTTTTAGTTGGCTTTATCGACGCTGATTTTGCTCTGAAGCATTGATGACAGAAAAGAACTTCCTGCTATGCATTCAAATATGGATCAAGTCCGATTTCTTGGGCATCAAGAAACAACCAGTTGTTACATTGTCTTCCTCAGAGGCCGAATATGTTGTTAACTTCCTAACGAATGTCAAGTTTTTTGGCTAAGAAGGTTAATGAGTGACTTATTACCAAAGAAATTGGAGACAACTCCAATATATTGTGACAATGTACCAAGAATTACATTGTCTAAGAATCAAGTCTTCAACAAAAGAGCAAGCACATTGATATCCATTATCATTTTATTCGAGAATTGGTAAATGAAGATGTAATCATCGCGAAAATTTGTAATCAAATGGATCGCTAGCCGATATCTTTACAAAGCCTTTGGACACAGAAACATTTGTATCACTCGATGACTGCTTTGAGTGTTGTTAGGTTAAATGATTGTGGTGCTCCAACTTAAGGGGGTGTGTGTTAGACGAATAAGTTGAAGTTGCGCGATTGGCACCATTAGTTCCGCGATTTTCTGCGGGATTGTTTAGTTAACTGCAGATTATTTGCTTTCTTGTTTTCATCAACAGCTAGATCGCGGAGTTGCTTCATATCATTTTTAAGCACCCTGTAATGTAATTTCTAACCAGTCCATTCCAATAATGAGATCAATCGTGGTGTTTCTTATGCAATTCTGTTCTGTGTTAAATTCGTCTTTCTTTTTCCTCTGTTCTGCAATTCGTTTTGTCTTGCAGATTTGTTTTTCAGTGCAATTGTCCGTCTGGTTCAAAAGAGTTAAATAGGAAATAATTTAAAAATACTATTTAAATTGAGTTTTAGTTTTGAAAACAGAATTACGTTTTCATTAAATTAATTAAATATAAAAACCAAAATAAGAAAATAATAATACAATGGACATTGCATCATGGAGGAAACACCAATGCTTACCCAAGGTTACTAAAAATATGTATAAGTAAAACTTCACTTCTCCTCTTTGATACAATCGAATTGCTTTAAATTTATTTAAATAATCATCAGAGCATGGAAAATTGGCTCAGCTAAACCAAATTGAGACCCTGTACAGCGGGAAAGAGTTTTTATTTATAAAAACAAACACTAATAATAGTGTGAACCATATAAATTGCCATAATGCAGCCCTTGCGGCACAAAGAGAACGAGAAAATTTTATTCTCCGCGTGGCTGGTCCACTACTCCCACACCGGACACTGTAATCTGGGACACCAAGAGACAGCAAGGTTCTTAAACGACGTACAATGTTCAACACCTTCCACCTCTTCTAACTCATAGCAACCTCTAACATCTAGGACTCCAAGCTTTGTAAGCTGCGCCAGCAACTCTCGTATGCTCTTCAGCTTCACACAACCATCTGCAAAACATTCCTAAAGATACCAATGTTTCCATATTTGGCAGTTCTTCTAACTCAGAGCACCCTCTAACAACTAAGAGTCGAAGCTTTGTCAGCTGCGCCAACCCCCTTATGTTCTTCAGCTTCACACATCCGTCTACCCACAACGACTCCAAAGATACCAATGTTTTCATACTTGGCAGCTTTTCTAACCACCTAAAATTAGCTCTCGCAGCTTTGTCAAGTGCTCCAACCCCCGTATGCTATTCAGCTTCTCACATCCTTCTGCTCCTGAGTATTCCAAAGGTACCAATGTTTCCATACTTGGCTGCTCTTCTAACTCACAGCAACCATCAACAGATAGGAGTTGAAGCTTCGTCAGCTGGGCCAAACCCCGTATTCTCTTCAGCTACACACATCCTTCTGCCCACAAGAACTCCAAAGATACCAATGTTTCCGTACTTGGCAACTCTTCTGAGTACAAATCTTGTAACTCATAGCAACTCCACTGCTCCAATTAGGTACCTAATCTTGGTCGCCTGGGCCAACTCCCGAATGTTCCTCAGCTTCACACATCGTTCTGCCCACAACTTCTCCAAAGACACGAATGACTCTATATTTGATTCTTCAACTCTGAGCACCCTCTAACATATAGCAGTTGAAGCTTTTTACACTGCCCCAACGCCCGTATGCTCTCCAGCTTCACACAGTCGTCTTCCCACAACTCCTCCAAGGACACCATTGTTTCCATACTCGGCAGCTCCTTTAACTCAGAGCACCGAGAAACAGTTAGCCGTTGAAGCTTTGTACACTTCCCCAACCCTTGTATTCTCTGCAGCTTCACACATCCGTCTGCCCGCAACTCAAAAGATACCAATTTTTCCATACTTGGAAGCTCTTCTAACTCAGAGCACCCAGAAACAACTAAACGTTTAAGCTTTGTACACTGCGTCAAACCCGGTATGCTCTTCAGTTTCACACATCCTTCTGCCCACAACATATCCAAAGATAACAATGTTTCCATACTTGGCAGCTCTTCTAATTGAGAGCACCCACTAACACTTAACTTCCGAAGCTCTGTACACTGAGCCAACCCCCGTATGCGCTTGAGATTCACACATCCATCTGCCAACAAGGTCTCCAAAGGTACCAATGTTTCCATACTTGGCAGCTCATCTAATCCAGAGCACCCATTAACATTTAGCCGTCGAAGCTTTGTCAGCTGTGCCAACTCCTGTATGCTCTTCAGCAGCACACATCCATCTTCGCCCACAACTCCTCCAAACATACCAATGTTTCCATTCTTGGAAACTCTTGTAATTCAGAGCACCTGCTAACGCGTAGCTGTCTAAGCTTTGTTGACTGCTCCAAGCCCCCGATCCTCTTCAGCTTCACACAATCATATGCCCACAACTTCTCCAAACATACTCTATGGCCGTGATATGCCTGCAAAAGAAAAATGTTAACGCCTTTCAACTTTCAAGCATAAGAAAGATATGTATTTGTTGTGCAATAGTGATAGTTACTAAACATGCAAAACCTTTAGAATTCTTTCCAGACATTGTAGTATTAACCACCAAACATACAAAAAAATGAAGTTCCACTTTACCTCTTTGGATTTCCTTTTTTTTTTTTTAACCATGGGAAATAACCCAAGAACATGTCCAATAATCCCCAAGCTAAATATGCCAGAAACTTGTAATCTAGTAAAGGTCGAGCCGTCCCAAAATCCTCCAAGGTGGACCTCTCTGATTCACCTTCATTTTGCCACAATTTATTTAATATGCTCTCGGACACTCGTAAAACCCTTAAATTCTTTGGAACCGAGAAGAGTGGGGACAAATGTAAAACCATTAAATTCTTCATTGGAACCCGGAAGAGTGCGGACAATTTTTCCAGCGGAGCCATATGAGATTTGGTAACTCCACCCTCCTCAAAATACGCTCCACAAGAGCATTTTCAGTATCAAGAATTCTTAACCTCCTCAAATTGCATTCCAAGAGAGCTTTTTCAGTATCATTAAGGCCAAATACATCATCTTCATCATTACCATCACGTTCACCATGAACCATCCGAATTCCCCGTACGGTTATTCCCTGTCCATTCTTAAAAAACGATGGTTAATACTTGTTGAATCAAGATCTAAGACTTTTTATTGAATAATCTATGAAGAATTAAATGACTGAACACTTACATATTATTGTTGTAACAAATTATCAATGACATCATTTGTCCAACACCTAAGACGTTGCTGCGAAGAACCTCTAAGGTGGTCAAAGTGCATATGTATAACATTTTCATCGTCCACTTCTACAAGGCATTTGTTTTGTAGATTATGAAACCCGCGTCTTCCTTTCCAACCTGATCTGTCCCAAATTCCTATGGAGGTATCCCTCTTTTCTCCTATAAAAACATGCAATGTCTAAAAATATATGTTTTTTCCTCTCTATTGAGTGAGTTATAACTTATTATAAATGTCTTGTGTATCTCAGCAGGTGTTGGGCAGGAAGAAAAACAAAGCACAAAACCGGAGCATACATGAGCTAGATTAACAAAGCACAAAACCGTGAAAGCATACATGAGCTAGATTAAACACGCATGAAACCAATATAAACAAACACACACTTGACACAAAGGATTTATGTGGAAACCCAACTCCAAAACCATAAGTACGATTATCGCCTTTTGTTATTCAAGGAGAACTATTAACAGCTCTCATAGGCATACAATCATCCTCTCCTCACACACTCACTCCTCTCTAGCTCGCATTGTGTTCTCAATTCTATGGGTATGCTCATATATATAATGTTTGTCACTCGCCATACTGCATCGATCATGAATCAATCACATAGTTACACGCAAATTCATAAGTAGTTGGCATGCATGCGGTGTACGCGTTTATCCAAGATGTGGACCATGATGAGAAAATTTGTTGGCATATCAGTCAATCAATCTTTGACAACAATTTACCTAATATATCATTCTCAGTTTAATTCTTTTCCATCATCTTCTCCAAGAGAAGCCAAACACTCATCACAGCCTCAAGAACTTCTCTAATATTGTTACATGAACAGTTAAAACATTCACTCCAAAGATGGACCATTTCGTCTATCAAGAATCATTGTAATAAACTAATGCACTTGTCCAAATCTTCATGAATCATTAACCACAAACCAAATCAATGCAACCATCAGAGGTGATAATTTGTGCTTTGTGTTTGAAGAACCCATTTCCATGCTCTTGACATGGTTTTGCCATGTGTCTACCGACAACACCAACCGCATGCGTGAAATCTTGACCATTTCTCCATCAAGTAATCATCAAACTTCCTACTAGATATAATACTCGACATATAACCCTTTTCTTCTTCAATAATTAGGACATAAACTCCTCAAGAGAATTTACAATGGAAAGCCAAAGGATTTCCACTAGCCACATTATTCATACAGAATTTCTTTAGTACCACATACTTGTCAGTTAGGGATTGCTGTTTTTACCATCCATCCTGCCTCGCATTTCATGTCTAAGATTTATTTTGTTGCTCCTAGATCCTTCATAACAAATGCCCTAACCAACTAAGCCAACCTGTTGATCTCAACTATGCTCCGCGTTTTGAAACAAGCATAACATATAACACTCAAGATAATGAATTTACCATAAACACAATGGTTATAGTCACTTTTTGTAAATTTGGCTCACCATGAATGAATCAAACATCTTGTAACATTTACCTAGCTTCGCACTATTACACAATGATTTTTAGTTTGCAAACAAATCTCCCTAATTGGTAATTCTCAACTAACTTTTCTGGTTGTTCCATATAAATCCCTTTATAAAAGGAGATTCATCAAACAATCGCCCACTTCAAACTTTGCATTCGAACAACTTTTGACCAAATCCAGCCAAGCCGCTGGCAAGATTCACCGCCTCCGCACTCCATTTACAATGGAGTTCACCATGCCTTTTATAGGCTTCATTACATGCAATCCATGTAGACAATACCACGTGATACCCAAAACATATGGACCCAAAAAAACCACCTTCTTTGACTTAAAAACAGATTTAACATACATGCGCCCACCTGCCACATATTCAATCTACTGAAATCTACATCTAGACTTTTCATAGGTGACTCGATAAACCAGGGCATACATGCCTTTCTAGGTGTTATATAGACATATGCCCATTTAAATGCAATAATTTCTACAACCCAAAATAAATACAATTTTTATTTTTTTAATTATTATTTCACTAAGTGACTCACTATCATCGTGTTGGATTACCGAGAGGGGGTGAATTGTGACAGCATGTAATTATAATCATTTTCCTTCAAATATTATATATCAATGTAGAATTATTATCCAATAATGAGCAAGAGAAGAAATAAACAATCACACACATACAATGCGACACTAGTGTTTTATGTGGAAACCCAAATCGAGAAAACCATTTAACAAGCTTTTTCTTATATGTCTTGAAGAATTTATTCATTGGAAGCACCAACCTCATTTTTTTTCCAACCGTGAATCCTGAAAGAGACTCCAACTTCTAGCTTCTCAGCTACAACCTCAGGAAGTCAACTCCTACCTTCCTCGTTTAAACCAGAAATAGGCTACAACTCCTTATGTTCTCGTGATTACAACCGGATAAGTTTCAACCAATCATTATTTCCCCGTCCTGCCACCTCAAGTAGAAGTAGAATGATAGAACCACTGTCACACCATCACTAAGAGATATATTGTTGTAAACATGAAACAATCAACTTGCACCAAACAACTTCAACCATGCATCAACCATGCATCAACCTCGCATTTCAACTCAGCCTGTAATCAACCTGTACCATAAACAAGTGCATCAACCATGCACCAACCTATACCAAACAACCTGTAATCAACCTATACCATAAACAAGTGCATCCAACCATGTACTAAGTATGTACCAATCATGTGTCAAATACTCATCAACTATGACTCATCAATATGTACCAACATCATCAACTATACACCTCATGTATATCCCAACTCATCAACTACGTGTCTCAACCATGTACTCAACATGTACATGAACTAAAAGCCCTCATCAATTTCATCATCCAAATCTGATTTGTATCTCTATAATATACCTAGTGTATATGATCACATTCCTTCAAACCTTTCTTAACTTTAACAACACGAGACTAACATTTTCATCAAACTATTCTTTAGTCTCACATGCCTAGTTTTGGATTAGTCAACAACTCTAACTTGAACTAATCATAACTTTGAACCTGTAATGTATAAATATATGAAACTGATAAAAAATGTTCTTCAGTGTGTTTTATACAATTCATCCAGGTGTCACTACTTGGAACCTCTCAGAAAATGAGTTGTAGCAAAAATTGCATACCTTGTTGAATTTTGGCTTATTCTAGAGAGCGATCTTGTAGAGTGTGCCCCACATGAAATATTTGTTGAATTGATCTAAAACTATTACACAACATACTAAAGACTTTAACCTAACCAACACATTTGGTCTCACTGAATTTGGATTTGTTATGAAGAAATTATGACGTTTTTACCCGAAACACATGTTTTTGACTGGTTTCAGAGATAGCCACAAACCCTATTTTCCACGGAGTGTAAATCCAAAAATATAACGACCCACGAGCTAAATTTTTTTATCACAGATACTTGGATATGTTTTCTCAATGGCGTAGCAATTTCACAGTTTGAATCATTATAGAAAAAAATTTATAGCGAAAATGGTGAGATGCCCTGTAAATAACATACCTTAGAAAACACCATCAAAAGAATTTATCCTTCCTTGCATTTCGGCCTTCTTTTCTTCACCTTCCCTCATAAATTTGTCTTATATATTCTTGGTTACCTCAGACACCTATAGATATTCAATATTCTCAAGTGTGATTAAAATGAGAGAGCCTTGCCTCTTATTTATACTCTCTAAGTAGCTTCCTTAAAAACATCTTCTAGGTCACTTGGTCCACTTTCCTTATTTTAGGGTTAACCCACTTCTAATTTCTCCATTAAATTTATTAGTGAAATAATTTATTTTGTATTCATTGTGAATTATAATACACTCGTCACTTCACTTTATTATTTACCTTTTAAAATATCTTAAACCACTTTGACTACTTTGACCTTTTGGGGCTTCTAGGTGACATATGAGGGTCCTCCAACTTCGTAAGGCCATAAATCTCAAACCGCGAGGAGTTATGTAAGTGATATTCAAAGGCTTCCCATGGAAGTGGTTTTGTAAAGATGTCTTCCACTTGTTCTTTTTTTCCCACATACTCAACTCTGATGTTCTTTTCTGCAACTTGTTCCTGTAGAAAGTGATACTTGATTGGAATGTGCTTCATCTTGGAGTGCATCACCGGGTTTTTTGAGATACTGATGGCACTTGTATTAACA
>SNQJ01S0090155.1:22802-33040 GCA_010110895.2 Picea sitchensis | reverse complement strand
TTTGGTCTTCTTACCAATTCTTTGATCTATGATCTTTTCCATCCGTGACTTCTCCTCTACAACCATTTGTTTCTCCCACTGAATCTTTCTTTTCTCTTCAACTCTTTTGGTTCCATATTCCCTGTAAAGATACAGGTCTACGATATTGAATATGGGAGAGATACCCACATCTTATGGCAACTCTAACTCATAACAATTCTCGCTAAACTTTCTGAAGATTTTACATGGCGCTATATTTTTCAAATTCAACTTGTTATATGTCCCTCTCTAGAATATTTCCTTTCTTAGATGTGCTAGAACTTGATCTCCAACTTCAAATTCAATCTTCCCCCTGTGTTGATCGGCTCTGCACTTGTACTCACTACTTTTTTTCTTTAAATTCTCCTTGATCTGATTGTGAAGTTCCTGCATCCTTGCAGCGAAATATTCAACTCTTGTGCTCCTAAACTCACCTTGCTTCAGATCTCTTAATTTTGAAACTCCTCTCGAGTTCATCCCATAAACTATTTGAAATGGACTCTTCCCAGTGCTCCTGTTCACTTAGTCATTATATGCAAACTAGGATTGTGCTAGAATTTGATCCCACTGACTATGGTGTTCAGTGACCAAACTCCTCAGCAAATATCCTAAGATTCTATTCACCACTTTGGTCTGTCCATCTGTCTGTGGATGATATGCAGAACTGAAAGATAGCTCTCTCCCCAAATTCTTCCACAACATCCTCCAGAAATGAACAACAAATTCAGTATCCATGTCTGAAACTATACTCTGGGGCAATCCCTGAAGTCTCACAACTTCTCTAAAAATAAATTCACAACATGTGTTGCATCACTGGTCTTTTGGCATGGGATAACGTGTGCCATTTTTTTAAATCTGTCCACCACAACAAATATGGAACCACTTCCTCTTTGTGTCCTTGGAAATCCCAACACAAAATCCATGCTTATCACATCCCAAGGCCTCTCTGGAATAGGCAATGGTTGATACAACCTAGTGTTCTGTTTGTTCCCCTTAGCATACTAACAAATCTTGCATTTATTCACAAATTTCTTCACCTTCGCTCTCATACCTGGCCAATAATATGAACTGGATAATTGAGCAAATGTTTTTTCATGGCCGAAGTGTCCAGATAGACCTTCGTTTCTCTTTTTCTTCAACAAATTCTCTCTCATTGAGCATCTCGGTATGCACAACTCGCATCCTTTGAACAAAAACCCATCCTGAATCAACTATTCGGCCCATTGTCTTGTGTCTCGGAGCACAAGATTCGCACATGCTTCATATGCCTCTCCAAAATTTGGATTGCTAGGGTACATTTCCTTAAGGTGATCAAACCCCAAGGTCTTGACTTGAAATTATTGCAAAATCAAAATTCTCCTACTCAATGCATCAAGAACTTTGTTAGCATTTCCAGAAATGTGTCTAATGACAAATGTGAAATTTTTCATAAACTCTATCCACTTAGCATGTTTCTAGTTTATTTTCTCCTGTCTGGTTATGAATTGCAAAACCTGATTATCGCTATACAAAACAAACTCCTTCAGTATGAGATAATGTCTCCATTTATTCAATGCTTGGATTATGGCATAGAACTCTTTGTCATATGTGGAGTATTTCTTCTTGGCCTCATTCAACTTCTCACTTAAATACACAATAATTTTGTTCTCCTGGCGTAAGACCACTCCAATTGCAACTCTACTCATATCGCATATTACCTAAAATGTCTTTCCGAAATCCGGTAGAACCAGAATTGGTCCTTTAGTTATATTTTCCTTCAATATGTTGAAGCTCCTCTCAGCCTCTTTTGTCCATTTGAAAGACTTGTGTCTTTTCTTTACCATATCCATCATCTGAGCACTAATCCCGCTAAAATTTATGATGAACTTCCAATAAAAACTTGCTAACCCATGGAAGTTTCTTACCTCAAATATATTCCTTGGTGACGACCATTCTTTGATCGCTTTCACCTTTTCGGGGTCCATCTTCAACTCATTTGAAGAAATAACAAAACCCAAATATATGAGCTTTGTCTTTAAGAAAGAGGAATTTTTCAAATTTATTAAAAACTTCTCTTGCTGCAGCCTCCTCATCACCAATGCTAAATGTCTCAAGTGTTCCCCCCTACCCTTGCTAAACACCAATATATCATCTAGATACACGATCATGAATTTACCAATGAAATCCTTTAATACTTCATTGGTTAGTCTCATAAAAGTGTTCGGGACATTTGTTAAACCAAATGGCATAACAAGCCATTCGTATAACCCCTCATTCATCTTGAATGTTGTTTTCCACTCATCACCTTCTCTCATCCCGATCTGGTGATATCCACTTTTTAAAACTATTTTTGAAAAATAGTTAGCTCCACTCAAGCAATCCATTAGGTCATCCATCCTCGAAAATGGAAACATGTATCTAATGGTAATCTTATTTATGTCTCTCGAGTCCATACACATTCTCCATCCTCCATCCTTCTTTGGACTTAATACAATTGGTATTGCACATGGACTCAAGCTTTCTATGACCAATCCTTTGTCTAACAGATATTGAACCTGTCTTTTCACTTCCTCATTCTCTTGAGGCATCAACTTGTACGCTTGTTTATTCGGCAGGCTTGCTCCTAGTATCAAGTCAATGTGATGACTGATGCTTCTGATAGGTGGCAATGAGTTTGGCAACTCATCCACTACAATATCAACAAAATTCTCTAGTAGCTCCCAAACTTCCTCAAGAAAATCCTCCAATGAAGTATTGGTAAGGATAACCCTTGGTTTCATCACTATAGAAACCTACATATCTTGTTCCTTCTTTACTTGATTCAGGAGTTCCCTCCCACTCATGAGAAGTATGCTCGTGCTGGCTTCCTCCTTCACCTTCTTTTTCTCAATTGGAAGCAACATGTGTGTCCTACCATTCTTATCTAAAGTGTATGTATTCATCCTACTGTCATGGATAAAATTTATGTCATACTGCCAGGGTCTTGCCAATAAAACATGACATACATCCATAGGAAATACATCACATTGGATCTCATCCCTATATCCTCCTATTTTGAAATTAACCAGGCATTGTTGAGTAACTGTTAGTTGGTGACCTGTCTACAACCATAAGACTTTATATGGTATCAGATGTGTAGTTGTCTCCAAATATACATTCTCCACCATTTTTGTGGATACTAAGTTGTGAGTACTCCCACTGTCAATTATCACCTTGCAAAATCTTTCCTTCGTCTTTCAAGTTGTCCTGAACAAATTGTTCCTTTGCACTGGATTTTTAGCCTTTGGCTCTTGATTCAAAATAACCTTCTTCATCAGCAAGGACCTTCCATCCGCTGCACCTTCTGCCTTAGCATCTCGCTTCTATTATTCTGATATGTGAGCTTCACCTCCTTTCTTTCTCTCGGGACAATCCCAATACATATGTCATGTCTTTCCACAAGAATAACACCTTACTTCTCCTCCTCTTCCTCTTCCTCTACCTCTGGGAAAATAACTTCTACCCCCACTCTACCTTTCATGAGAACTTCCTCCTCTCTTAGAGTGACTATGTGGCTTCTCCGCCTCGTCTCTGGGCTTCTGTGACTTATCTTTGGAAACTCCTTTTCCTCTGCTCAAGCTTCGGCCCCGTTTTAGCTGACTCTGATTTCTAGCCAACCTCTCTTCTTCCTTCAGTTCCATCTGATACGCGTCTTCAACCATTCTGATTGTCGCCATACTGATCTCGTCCTAAATTTCGTATATCAGACCATTAATGTGTCTGGAAACTTTATCTTTGTCTCTTTCCCTTTGTCCAGCACTAATGTTTAGCTTATAGAAATCCTCTGTGTACTCCTTCATAGTCAATCCAATCTATCTCAGGTTCTTCATCGTCACGAATTTATTGGTAATCATTTGGCATGAATTTCGCCTTCAACTTTCTACCATCCAATCCCAAATCTTGATCTTTTCTTTTTCTTTACTCCTTATGTCGACCTATATTTCATCCCACCACTGTGATGCATGTTCCTTCAGCCTAGTGACAACATGTCTTACCTTTTTCTCTTCTTCGACATCCTCATAATCAAAATACTTATCCATTGCTCGAATCCGGTCAAGCAATTCCTCGGTGTCTAAATTTCCTTCATACATAGGGATGCCAATCTTTTCTATGGCACCCAATTTGGCAACTGCTCTCAATAAGAATTATTCCATAGCATTCTCAACTATAGCTTATGCAACCTCTATGTCTTCCATTTTTGCCTCACTGACGTCTCTAGCATCTCTCCTTTGAGTTGTTTCCATGGAATCTAGCCTCACACACAATTCTCTCATCTCCCTTTCCATAGCACTGTTGGATACAATTGGATCAACACATCTCCTCGGTGGCATTGTTTTGACGTTTATCTTTCTCCGTACAAAAGTCAATTCTATATTCTTCTATGATACCACTCTAGCGCAAACCACTTCCCTCCAAAGGGATGCTTGACCTCTCGGTCTTGTATTGTTTGGATTTTTGAGTTGGATTGACTACTTGGGTTCCAACAAGAACCCGAAACAACCTTACCCACACACAGGCTCTCCCACAAGTGACCACAGTTGTGACCGTGGGTCTACCTTCTTCATGGTTCAGACTTCGGGGATATCCCAAATCCTTTCTTCACTCCCTGATGTGCTCAACTCCAATTCTCCAAACTTACGCCACATGTCTCCTCATATTCGTCGGCCCCACAATGGTTGGGACTTCGGGACCCCGTGAAACTCTAGGCCTTTCACTCACAACCTCTAATCTCCCACTTCCTGAACTCTTGGATTCCGTTGCCACGTGCTCTCCTATGATCAACAATCGGGATTGAATCGCGACTTTGGACTTCACGAGCCGATCTTCGTCAAGTTCCTAGCTTGTCAAACTTTAAGTATTGAAACACTTCACATTTATCCTCCCTGTAGCCCTACGAGATCCAACCATCTGGAATCATTCATCCCCCCCCTGAGAATGAATCTCGCACTCACCGACCTTGAAAAGAAATTCAAGGACTCCTTTCCTTGAAGATTTTTGTCACTCTCCTTCCTGATCTTTCCTTCTTGATTTTCTGTTGAACAATCTCTCTGACCCTTAATTGAATTCTCAGCCTGTGCACACTTTGCAACAAAATTGCATCAACACTCTGTCCTCTGTGAATGTTTTCACACTCCCTGCGATGGTTCTCCAACTGCTTCTATCCCTCGTGACTGAATCACGCTATCCTTCTTGAGATTTTGAGTCTAAAAACTCTGTCACGCACTCCTTGTGGACATTAATGCACTCCTTGCAGGCCTATGAGTTTTACTATCTCTTTTGAGATTTTGAGTCAAAGAAAACTCAGTGGCGCACTCCTTGCGGACACTATGCACACCTTGAACTTGTTCAACGAAGAGAAACGATTGAAACTTATCTACTCCTCACAATGACTTATACATTCAACAAAGCAAATGTAGTCATGGATTCAAGAACATAAATGACAAGAAATTGAGAAAAATAACATAAATTATACCATTCATTCAGATAGACACGTACCCATACACATTTGGGACAATATATCTTCGTTATATTTATCCAATTGAAACTTACATACATACATTGTTCCTCACTACTCCTTAACCTATACAAGATAGATTCAGATGCTTCTCGATTCTCCTTTCTCCACAACAACTATGATGATCAACAATAGTTGACAACCATCAACAACTCTCACTAAGCAATATTACAAAAATTTATATAAAGAGACGTTCTTCGATCATTCCCTCCAACTACTCTACGCTACCTTAAATGGAATTAAATGATATAAACTACTTAACGCCTATTACAATAAATATTGCGTCAAACAGATAAGAGCACAAGCTCCAAATCTGTACTGCGATCCGATCCATAAAACAAAATACATTCCCCCATCATATTTCGTGATGGATTAACCTTCAAACATTTAAAGACATTCATATCTCAAAAAGTTTTGTCAGGTATCTCATTAATACATTGATCAGTTTGAAATTCAAAATATTTCAAAATACGCACTAGTGCGCCTAGCTGTCCTCCACGCTTGTTCTTTGCTAGCCATGCTCGTGCATCATAATAGAACCAATATAGGTAAAATAACATCTATAGATTACAAATATATTTGATAGCTACGAGATGACGATGGGATAATTTGAGAATTCGTAGAGAAGATGAGCTCGGTGGAATGGTAACAATGATGACCACTCCTACATTCATGCACTACAATACTCATTTCACACAAGGAAATGATAATACCACGTTAACCTCGAGACTAGAACCACTTTAACATACGATACAAAGTTCACCATTGAACATAATTAAAAACCAATCAACAACAACAATACAAATGATTGTTGATAACGATTTTAATACCATCATTAATGTACTTAACATAAACAAATAATCTCTATGGTAACAAATCGACGTCGGTACACAATGAGGATAGACTCCTCTCCTGACTCGTATTGTTATTCCACTAAACTCTATGTCGTTGGAAATCGACAAGTGGGTAATGCTACAAACTCAAATAAATCCAAGTCTGAAGTGGACAAGGTGTTACAGATGACGGTAGCAATTTTATTGACAAAGGAAGAACCATTCTTACAGACTTTGGAAGGCAAGACAAACATATGTCAAGATTACTTCCCATTGCCACTAAGTATTGGCGCTTATGATAAATAAACAAAGAGGACTATTTGTCCTCAAGATTTTGGATATAAAAGTATGAAATCAGATTATCACACTAAGAAAACTCAACTAAAAAGTGCAATTAACAACAACATCCAATTAACTTCATTCATTTCGAGACTGCAAAATTTTTTGTAGTGATCTTCAGGATAGCCAACTCAAGAATCAATGCTTCCTTTACACAGCGACCAAATACGTCTCACAATCCAAAATGAAATCTAACTTTAACACGACTAAAGAAAAGATAGAGTTCAGGCTCTGGAATTTATGGGTAGTAGACATATGAATGGTTAAGTCTGGGTATAAGTCTCAAATGGAACGACCATATGAAATGGTCCGATCCGGGAATATGGTTTAAAATACAACAAAACACTCTATTCTAAAGTCTAACCTATAATTTAAAAAGAATGGTAATCTTACAACTCTTAAATTTCAAGTCTGTAGTTTGTAAAGGAAACAACCTTTCACTTATCAAATCGGGTTTGTAGTTTGGAAAGGCAACGACTCTTCTCTTATCAATTAGGTATGTAGTTTGGAAAGGCAGTTGTTAAAGAAACTCTTTGTTACTGAAAGGTAGTTAAATTTAAAAGACCCTACAAGTTCTAGTTTCATATTAGCAAGAAAAAGTAAATCATAAAGACTCAACGAATTTCCAATCTAAATTTTATTACGATTTACGAAGATCTTACAAGATTCAAAGATCGGATTGCATATATACTTTTTACAGCGTCCCAGTAAAACAATAATCGAGAGCTGTAAATTAACTCGCGATGACCAAGACAATTTCCAACTCAACAAATTGTAAATTAATCCACTGGGACCCAAGCAAAAAACTCAGGAAATCATAAACGAGTATAATGACCAAGTTGGATCGAAAAACTTTTAAAGAGACAACGATGTCCCAATTCTGGTTGTCAAAAATTCCAATGGAAAAACAATTTAAAATTTCTGGAATGGTACCATATTACAAGATCCAAATTATCTCTACCTTTTGAATTACATTTGGACCGACAACGAACCCACACTTAAAATACAAGAACCATATCAAAAATAGGCTCCTAGATTGAATAAATCGTTGTACCGATCCCATAATACTCTATTGACGAGATTTATATTGGTTATAGTGATCAATACAAAAATAGTTCCATAATTTCGATATAACTAAGCGACGACAAATAAATTTCTAATACACAATCTTATCATTTTTATAATAATTTTTTCATAATAAAAAATATTGGAATCGATGTAAATGGTGGATTGAGGATGTCCTCAAAAATCTTTCACTCCTTTTCTCTCAGTTGTAAATCACATAGACTTTATTGGTATCTCTCAACCAATTCTAGGGGTACCCTTCTTCCCCCTTAACCCCCGAGCCACAAATGGGCCACACAAAAGAAACCAACAAGGAAGAGCTTCCACTCTTTCTACAAGCTTGGTATCCCAACTCTCATAAGTTAAACACAGTCCACAAAATTTTGGCAACATAACATTACAAATAAATAAGTGAGATCCATTTCCCTTATACCCCATTTGTTTTATAGAAATTTCTTCACTCACACATGTCCTCATGCACAAATAATTAACTTTTTAGATTAAATTAATTAATATTATCCACCCACACACTTGTCACACTCTCTCCAACTTGAATAAGTAATTACCATTTTTATTTTATTTAAAAACCCAATTTCCCTCACACTCCGCGATGTGTTCCTATTTTCGCTCTTAAATCTCCCTTTGTTCTCCAATTTTTCATCTAATGAGTGTATCATAACAAGATATTAGTTAGATTTGGATTAGGAGTCTTCTTATAGTTAGACTAGTAGTAGGTTGACTAAATAGTCTATTCCATGTGTACTCCTATTCTCTCATATTATTATTTCTTCTATTTTTAAAAATCTATTTTATTCATTTCATGTACACATGTGAAATTCATCCAAATTTTTAAATTTATTCCCCCCTTTTTTTTCCCTCGATTATTCTCAAGTCTTTTAACCCATGTCATAATAATTCATTTAGTCCTTTATTTAATTTATACTTAGACCTAGTCTTAGACATAGGCTTTATAATTAAAATTTTTACTTTTTAATTAAATTATTTTATTCCAACAAAGTCTAATCATTTCAATGTTTTTTGGGCCACCTATATTTATTGACTCGAGCTTTAATTACGCAACATTCCCTTCAAGATGCACCTTCGTGATCCAAGGGTGCCACTCGCCTTAGACTAGTTTTGACAGTTTGTCCAAATCTTGGAGTCAACAATCCATTTGATCGACCTTGTGAGAGACTAAGGGATTCTAAAGAATAAGGACTCCAACTTATTGTGTTCCCCTTAGAAATATTCATGAGCAATTGTCTGAGTCTTCTCTCACGACATAGTGGACCTCTTAAACTAGGTAATCATTAACCTACAATTCAGGTCATGGCAGGAGTGCTAGTAGTTTGTGACAGGGATGTTTCCACACCTCTCCCTCAAATGTATTGTACCTGTGCATGACCCCTTTACTCCTTATGTGAGTCGGATTAGAAAGCATCGTGAAGCTTGGATTCACTGAAAAATTCAATGTCAATAATCCATATACATACATCATAGTGAAATCAATCATATATCACATCTGCATAAAATTAAATACTCAAACAAATACAATCCACTCCCTGACTCAATTTGGAGTCCAAGGGAGTCCATTAATGACATCAACATCCATAACTTATCATGTGTCATGCACACTCATGAAAACTCATCAATAGTATTCCTCAAAGAATAAATCAATAAAAGTGTGCTCAGTGGAGTGAGATGTTACATTTGGTTTTCAACATTGGTACAAGACATAGTTATTTTCTAGATTAATGTTTAATATGGCACAAATTCCTATGACTAAATAAGCCCTAGATCGCAATGACATGTTTTCTTCTTTTTACTATAATGATTTATCAAACCATTCCCTTTATAATAATAGGGTTGAAATATCAATGCCTTGATTAATATAAGTACAAACTTTTATTATATGGATAAAACAACATCATATGGCTTTCATGTTCAATATTTCAAATGGTTTCTCTCCTATTTATATTCTACATATATCTTTTGCATACAAGAGATATATACAAATCCTAGAGTTTTTTCTTTATAGGCATGTTATATATAAACATATGGATAAGATTGATTTATTTTATGAGTTTTTTTCATCTAAGCATTTCTATACTTTCTTTTAAATATAGATAGAAGATAGTTCTCTCTATTCGAACAATTTTCAGTGTAACTACTACAATATATAATATATGTTCATATTTTATATTCCACATACATTAGTTTTGTTCTTAGCCACACAATAGTCTCATATAATATTTCACTATTATATTATATATATGAATCTATTCTATATACATGAAACTTATTAGTTGAAACAATGGTAAATAACATCTTGCATAAGAATTGTTCTTGGCCACACAATAGTCTCATATAATATTTCACTATTATATTATATATATGACTCTATTCTATATACATGAAACTTATTAGTTGAAACAATGGTAAATAACATC
>SNQJ01S0090154.1:33051-43255 GCA_010110895.2 Picea sitchensis | reverse complement strand
AATTAGGCTCACAAGCCAAGAAATTTTCATCAAATTTGACATCTCTTCTAATAATAATTCCATTACAATGTGGTTGAAGAAGTTTGTAAACTTTGACATCTTCAGAATAACCAACACAAATACACTTCTCACTTTTAGGTTGTAAAGCTTTCCTTTTCTCACCATGAATGTGAGCCCATACTACACTACCAAACACATTGAAGTGGCTTACCTCTGGTTTAATGTTATTCCATGTTTCTTCCCATGTTATATTTTTAAGAGCCTTTGTGGGAGTGTGGGTTACCATGTAATTTGCACAGTTAATGGCTTTCGCCCAATACTTTATACTTAATCCCTTAGATTGGATCATCCAATTAGACATTTCTTTTAATGTGTGGTTCTTTCTCTAGGAAACACCATTTTGTTGTGGTGTACATGGAATAATGTGTTGCATTTGGATGCCATGTGTAGTGCAGTAACTTGTAAAATTATTTTTCACATATTCGTCTCCATTATATGTTCTTAACCTTTGAAGTTCATGTCCAGATTGCTTTTCTACAAGGGCCTTGTAGGCCAAGAAATTGTCAAAAGCTTCACTCTCAAGTTTTAATAAGTAAGCCCAAATTCGTCTGGAAAAGTCATCAATGAAAGTTAAGAAATACTTGCACCTAGAAAAAGAAGGAGAAGAAAGTGGACCACACAAGTCACTGTGAACAAGTTGTAAAGGGTTCGGAGCATGCCAAGACGCACGTTTGTCAAAATTTCCAGATGATGTTTATCGAGAAAACAACCGACACAAACACCATCTTTGCAAGAAACAAGAGGAAGACCAGTCACCATTTGTTGATTACATAGTTGATGCAATGAGTGATAGTTTAGATGACGAAACCGCTCATACCAAAGTTTGCTCAAGTCGTCGCTATGAGTAACAAAAACTAATGGAAAAGATGACCCAAAGTTGTCAAACTTGTACAACCTAGTAATATCGTCAGCAATTCCAATTGCAAGAACATGCCTAGTATATTTTAGATCCTTGGTTACAACTTGATGAGGTGAAAACTCTACGGTTTTACCTTCACTTGAATGAGTAATCTGATATACTGATAGAAGGTTGTAGGAAATACTTGAAACACATAATACATCATTGAAATGACCATTATCTACCTAAATTGTTCCAGACCCTAAAACACTAAGAGATCTATCATCACCAACAAATATTTTCTTGGTGTTACATCCATTTAGAACAGAAAATATGGCTTTATCCTTAGCCATACGATAAGATGATCCAGAATCAATAAGCCACTCATAAGAGGAAGAAGTAGAAGTTACATTGAAGGAGAAACCAGAAGCAGAAAGTGCATGTCCATGAGAAGAAGAAGAAGAAGTGGAATCAATATCAATGTTGTGCTTCATCATCGCTGTCTCTAAAGATTCCATCTTCGTAAAACATTTGGACTCGTCATGACCATGCCACAAAAGTTGCAATGTTTTTTAGTCTTCTTGTTTTTAGATTTTTCTCCTTTGTCACCATTAGGAGCGGAAGTTGGATAAGAGGGTTTGTAACCCTTATTTTGTTTGTTGTTGTGGTGAGGATGTTGCTTCTTTGAATTCTTGGATTTACCTTTTTGTTGGGCCACTAAGGCTTTGTTGGATGTACCTGCAATGCTAATCAATCCACTTATCTTGCTCTCAAATCAGAGCATCACAAAAGGACTCAAGAGGGGTTTTTTAATAAGAAGTCCCTAGAGCTTCTCTGGTGGCATAAAGGGTAGATACGAAAACAGAATATGCACTACCAAGCTTAGCAAGAATAAAATGTATGCATCAATCTTCTGGCATATCTATTTTGCATTCTATACATAAGAGTCTAAGTGTTTTGAACTTAGAGAAGTAATCTTCAATGCAAGGAAAATCATTTGGTCATTAGTTGATTTTCCAATTGGTGGGATTGAATAATATTGTGTTTACCAAACACAGTTTCAATATTTGCCCAAACATCATCAGGGTCATCAATTCCTTGAAGGTGAAACCTTAAATCAGGAGAGATGGACATTTTGATCAGTCCACGTGCTTCGTCATTCTTATTGGCCCATTTGACTTTCTTTCATAATCAGTGGGTTCTAGTTCTTTCCCCAAGGTAATCTGGTACAATCCTTTACTTCTTAATACATTCTCCATATGGGATTTCCATGAGAAGTAGTTGGTACTGGTAAGAAAAATACAATTGGGAGATTCCATATTAAATTATATAGAAAATATGAAATTGATGGTCTGGATGGAAAGATCTCGAAAAAATAGGTTGTTTTAAAAAAAATGGCACTGAAAACGGACTTTGGATGTGAAAGTTATGCCCTTTTGAAAAAAGGCATAAATAATAACCAAAGAGCCACATGGCAAGTAAAAGTCGTTCCATGTGGTGACACCCCTCCTAATAACCTCACTTTTACAAATAAGTTGTTTATGAAGTGACCCACTTTTATAGAATAAGCGACAATCACTTTTGCAATGAAGTTACTTTGTAAATGAAATTGAGTGCAAAATAAATAACTTAAAATATTAAAGCTACTTTTAGTGATTCACTTCACGAACTTTTCCAAAAAAATGTAACAAAAAAAAAGACTTGAACTCAATACCTCTTACTTAATAAAGCAACTTTTAACAAAGTGAGCTAGTGCAAAACATATTATATTGTTTAGAAGGAGGATTGTTGTTGTTTTTGTTGAAGACTGCCTTGGAGAACGTGCTCATAAAAAACTATTTTCACACAAGAAAAAAAAATTTGCTTCTCGACGGCAACAAGGGTTAGATATCGATTAGCTTACTCGGAAAATGCAACTTTTCCCTCTGTTTCTAATTTACTGAGACCACACAGAGCGCACGACAAAGAGCATAAGTAGACAGGAAAACCCTTTATGTTTTGTTTCTGATTTGTCGAGATCGCATAGGGTGTAGGCAAAAGAGCATACGCAGATAAAAATAGTAGAAACCAGGAAATAAAAACAAAAGACCAAAATAAAACTGAAATTAATCTCTGCAAAAAATTTAAAAAGGGCGTATTTGGGCTTTATACCTCAAGATCTTACTGAAATGGTCATATCTTGGGAAAACAAAAACCTTTTCGAATGAAACAAAAAGTATTCCTGACTAAAATGAGTGCTCTAGATGCAATGGAACAGTCCTCTTAGCCCTAAAATGTATGCAAATGGAAGAAACTAGAGATGCAGCAACATAGTTGCACGATCTCGATGTACAATGGGAGCAGGTCTTCAAATGTGCTCTAATACCATCTTCGACAACACGAGTATTCCAACAGAGGATGAACACCTTCAGTAACCACTCACACAAACATATCAAAGCTCAACACACCGATGCTTTTATGTGATAAAACCCCTATGGGAAAACATCCACGACCCCAACCAACGTGGCCACTTGGAGCAATTTATTAATACAAAAGAAAAATATTACAAATATATTTACAAGAGAATTTCTTATTATCGATCATCGACAAATGACCCTCCATGCTCTTTAAATAGAGATCATGGAACAATCGGGTGTTAAGCCATGGATCGATGCAGTCGTTAAGATCGAGGAGAATATAACTATATGATCACTCAATGTCGAGAACATATTATGACCATCAGATTACCTAACTACAAATGCATACTAAAAAAACACACTAAGAAACACACTTTTTACCTAACGACACATTAGACCAAGTTGATCTTAACCAACTCCTAAGTGTCTAAATATCATAACAACACCTCTTCCATTCACAGATGTGGGTGAAGGGGACTCCACTACACTTGATTGTTGACATTGTAGCCAAAAGAACCTGATATTAGCTAAAGTCATCAAGAGATTGAAGCTACCAACAAAACCACACACTCAACCATCCATCATTGGTTGGTTGAACTAGGGACAAAAAATTCGCATAAACCATCAATGTCACCTTTCCTATGAAAACAAGCCCTTCAAATATGAGGTATTCTGTAATGTTACCCCACTTTAAGTTCGTGATGCTCTTTTAGGAAAACCCTATATGTGGAAACATCATGTTGTTCAGGATTTAGACCTCGTAGTATCTTTATTACTTTGGGAGGCTAGCTCTACAGGGTACCAAAGGTAGTTCCAACTACTATAGTTTCCATCATCTTGGCAAAGCAATGGTGAAAGGTAATCTCTTAGACATGAAAATATGTCCTCTTCATGGTTCGGTCAGAAGGTGAACCAAAAGTCATTGTGATCACCACTACCTTATCATGGGGCCTCTCTACACAATGGAAGCAAGTGGACAAGATTGTGGAGGAATAAAGAGATATCTTCTCTTCACCTACAGAGATGATACCTAGTTATCCTTTACAAAATGGCCCAATATATAGATTCTCTCTTCCAAAGAACGAGGAAATAAAATGTCAAATTCATGAGCTCATCCAAAAGGGTTACATTCAACCAAGCTCCTCTCCTTGTGGGAGAACAATTGTATTAGTGTAGAATAAGGATGGGACATGGTGACTTTATATTTATTATAGAACCTTGAATGGAATCACTATCAAGAACTAATACCCAATCCCTTGGATTCATGATCTTCTTGATCATATTAAGGGTTCCAAGTTCTTTAGTAATATTGATCTGAGTCAAGCTACCACTAGGCCCAATTGAATGCATTGATGTATGGAAGGCCACCTTCAAGTCTAAAGAAGGCTTTTTTTAGTGGTTAGTCATGCCTTTTGGCTTGACTAATTCTATGACAACATTCACGAGGATGATGGATGATATCTTCCAGCCATTCAGAAGATCTTTTTTGGTTGTATATTTAGATGAAATCCTCATCTTCAACAGAACTTGGGAAGAGCATTTGAAACACATTCAATAGATATTGAGCACCCTACGGCAACACAAGTTATATAAAAATATAGAGAAATTTTCGTTTGGAACGTAGAACATTTTGTACCTAGGATACATCATGGATGAACATGGGGTGCATGTGGACCCAACCAAGATCCAATTCATTCGTGATTGGCCAACCGGCCCAACAACTCTAATAGAGCTATGTAACTTCTTGAGCGTTGATAAATTCTATCATAGGTTCATGTTGGGGTTCTCTCATACCACTTGGCCCTTAAGCCAAGTGACCAAGGGTGGAGTTAAAGATAGGTTTTTCTGGCCAAAACATTCGAGGATCTGAAACATCACCTCTACTCAGCACCAATCCTCACTCTGCTAAACCTACAATAACCATTCAAGATTGAGATAGATGCCTATGACTATGTTATCGGTGCATTCCTCACACAACATGGACATTTGGTGGCCTTTCATAGTGAGACACTCTCTGATATTGTTTGCAGATATCCCACCTATGACAAGGAGATGTAATCCATTGTGTAGGCATGACGACAATGGAAGCATTATATTATGGGAAAATAA
Organism: Picea sitchensis; assembly: GCA_010110895.2. Lineage (NCBI taxonomy): Eukaryota > Viridiplantae > Streptophyta > Pinopsida > Pinales > Pinaceae > Picea > Picea sitchensis. Next base: position 37,852 of record SNQJ01S0090154.1, on the reverse strand, counting down.
ATGATTATCCACATTAATCACAAGCCCCTACAAATCATGTAAACACATGGCAAGTTACAAAATGACCACCATCAGAAGTGGTCCACATACTTGAAACAATTCCATTTGAACATTAAGTATAAGAANTATATTATGGGAAAATAAATGATTATCCACATTAATCACAAGCCCCTACAAATCATGTAAACACATGGCAAGTTACAAAATGACCACCATCAGAAGTGGTCCACATACTTGAAACAATTCCATTTGAACATTAAGTATAAGAAGGGCAACATAAACCATGTTGTAGATTGCCTCATTCGACCCTCGATTGTGGTGCTAACCACAATTATCAACTCTTCTGGGCACAAGACCTCTAGGTGGCCCCAATTATATGGAAACAACCTTGATTTTGTTGATATATAGCAAACATTGGGTGTAAGTAAACAAGTTCCAAACTTCCACCTTCGAGATGCACTTTTGTGTTATCTAGGCCATCTTTGTATTCCTTCAAGCAAGGAGAATAAGCTAATTTGGAAGGCACATTACAATTGGGTGGCAATGCACTTCGGTAATGGAGAAGACAATAGTAGTACTTTAGAAGTATTTATATTGGCTAAAACTTCGACAGGACGTTAATAGGTATATTAGATCATGCATTAGTTGTGCCATCACTAAACTTGCCATTAAAAAGTAGGGGCTATACACTCCTCTACCTATCCCAGACAAGCCCCTGGAGTCAGTCTGCATGGCTTACATGTCAGATTTTCCCTCCACCAAGCATGGTAATGATTGTGTCTTTGTGGTTGTTGATCGATTCTCTAAGATGACCATTTTGGAACTGTGCAAGAAGAGTATCATAGTAGAAGACACTATTAAGATCTTCTTTGAAGATGTTTGGGTTCATTTTGGGCTACCACAAACCATTGTTTCAGATAGGGATAGTAGGTTCCTCGGTACCTTCTAGGCCAACCTGTGGAATTTGATGGACACCAAGCTTACCAAATCGAGTGCCTTCCATGCCCAAATAGACAGGAAAACAAAGGTGGTCAATAGAATGACTGTGCATATCATGTGCATGTACAACTCCAAGCATCCACACACATAGGATGAGAGACTTCCATATGTTCAACATAGCTATAATAAAACCCTCTAAAGATCTATTGGCCACATCCCTTTTTGATCCTGGATCTTTTATTTGATGATTGTAACATGAATTGCATTAAAGAGCATAAACAAAGCTTATGTGCAACATAAATGAAGAATACATACACATGGAGAAATAACAAGAAGAACAATTGCACAAGACTTGATAACGAAATTTGTCCCAAAGATGGACTACGTCTCCTGGCACACTTCTCAGTGGAGAGGCCTTTATATTATCTCAGCAAAAATTGGCATAAATACATGGCAATACCTCAATTCTAGCGATGCCCTGAAAATTCGCTAATCGGATCTAAATTCTAACTACACCAGTGGATTCATGGTGATAAATCATGAAAAATTACTGTAAATTCGTCAATTTTTGTCACTGTCACTCCTGGGCTCCTCCTGGGCTCCTTGCCTCTAAAAATGTGTCACAACAGTCTAAAATTCCCGCAATAAATGCAGACCCTACATTGAAATGTGTGCACGTATGGATGGGTGCTTCGGATCCTCCCCGAGCGGATGGAAAGTATGCATTTGAATAACTTTTCATGGAGGACTTAACAAAGTCCCCCCTTATGGCTTGTTGGCAAGTGGTTGTTAATATTGGAGTTTGTTAAAGGGGAGACTTGGGGTCAAACCCACAATCTCCCACTTGGGATATTCGTTGTAACATTTTATTATATATATAAATGCATGTGGTTTTCGGGACTCCCACGTTTGGATAATCCGTTGGAGCTTAGCTGGTCCGGTCGCCAGATTCGGCGTCGGTCGGTCCAATCCTTTGTTCCAAATGTGAAATATGTTGACTTCAAATGTAACCACTAGTCCTATTGGGTAAGACTCATTGTATAGTCGAGATGGTTAGGCCATTGGGCCGGCTCTACCAAGGTCTGGGGTTCGACCCTCGACCAGTCCGCCCAACCCATATTTTTGGTAAAGACCATGGTGACCAACTGCAGGGTGATAGGTGGCACCCAATGATTGGGCTATGTGGCACCTGTGGATTGGTCCATGTCATGTTGACTCGACTACCAACTAGAATTCCACTTGTATTGTCGACCAGTGACCACATCATTTTCCAACAATGCCATGTGTAGGTGTCACGTTATTCGTATGGCCTGCCACGTCATCTGTAAGGATGACATGTGGTAGATTCTTACTAGACCAACTCATTGCCAAAGTGCGAAAAATGAGTGACACGTGGAAGCCTCTCGTGTTGCCAAAGTGCCAAAAGTGAGTGACACGTGGAAGCCTCTCGTGTTGCCTTGTCAGTATGTTGACGTCAGCACTGTACAGTCTGCCAAGTCACCCTGTTGACTTTTGACCAGTTTAACTAAATCTTTGACCAACCATAACTTTGTCATCTGGACTCTGTTTGAGGTGCCATTTGCGTCATTGGAAAGATCTCGACAAGCTCTTCGACTTGGTATTATTTTCATTGAGATTTGAGGACTTTGAATTTCAGCCTTTTGGATCCTCCTAGATCATTCCTCCCCGCTGAGAAGCTTTTGGACCACCAAAATCCTTATCAATCAACAGATAGGTGACATAATTGCTCCCTCACTTTCCCCTTCTTGATCCACCATGATTTGCTTGGATGTGTGCCCTTAAGGGCCACTCGAAGATATTCAACGTCACCCCTGTGTGAATTCCTTGTCCTCTTGTCCAGGATGATATCTTCTTTCAACTCGTCCAAGTACTCAGGAGAAAACTCATCAACTGAAGGTACTAAAACACTATCCCTTTGATCCATGATCATTGGAGGCTCATAAAGTTTCATGTTCTCCATATTCATTACTGAGTATTTATGCATATATGGTGGTAGATCTAGGCAGAAAGCATTTGTGCCAATCTTTTCTAAGACAGAGGGTACATATCGGATGGGCTTGAGCTTCTTTCCTTCACCCTTCAACCTATCTTTGCTAATGTGAAGCCATACTTGATCACATGCTTGAAATTGATGATCTACTCGGTGCTTGTCATGCCTTGCCTTATAATAGCCTTGGCTCTTTTCCAATTGTTCTTGGATTGTCTGGTGTACCTGTTGAATCCTTTGGATGAACTTGCGGGTTTTGTCTTCATCTCTTTATTCACTCGAGTCTATATTTTTCCCAAATGTCAAGTCCAAGGGAGTCTTAGGTAGATACCCAAAATATGTCTCAAATGGTGAACTCTGGGTGGAAGAGTGAAAGGCTGGGTTGTATGCATGTTAGACATAGTGCATCAGCTTATCCAAAATTTTAGGATGTTTGTTGCAGTAACCTCGAAGCAAATGAACCACTGTTCTATTCACCACCTTTGTTTGTCTATTGGTCTGTGGAAGGAAATCATTACTCTTCTTCAAATTGGTGTCCATGAGATGCCATAAACTTCTCCAAAATTCCCCTAAAAATTGAGAATCTTGATCGGAGATAATGGACGTGGGCAACCCAAAATGAACCCATACATGTTGGAAGAACAAGTGAGCATCTTGCTCAACTGTGATCTACTTTTTACATGGCATCAAGATACACATCTTTCTAAACCTGTCCACTACCACATACAAGTATTCATGACCCTTTATGGACATAGGCAACCCCCCTACAAAATCCATTGAGATGCTCTCCCAAGGATGAGAAGGAACATGAAGTGGTGTGTACAGCCCCAATTTTCTATTAGTGGCCTTACAAGTTGAGCACAACACACACCCCTTTACATATTTAGTTAGAATTTCTTTCATTCAAGGCCAATAACAAAACCTTTGCAAATGTACTACAGTCTTTCCTACCCCAAAATGCCCATATATTAGAGAAGTGTGAGCTTCCCTGATTACATGCACTCTTTCATTTGTAGGAATACAAATTTTTCCCATATGGTAGAGTAGTTTATACTGCAAATGAAAATTCTCCACCTGCGAACCATGGGTTAGCCTCTCATATACATCTTTGAAATCTTCATCACTAGCATATTGTTCAATATAACTGACATGAGCTAAGGAAGCATTTTTCAAAACAATAGATGCAGAAATAGGAGGCCGAGAATGCATAGCTTGTATCAGTGTGTATAATTGTTTCCTTCCCCATCAAGTAGAGTTTCCATTTCTTCACACTTTGTACCAATGCATATAGTTCTTTGTCATATGTAGGATAATTACAAACAACCTTAGAAAAAGTTTTATAATGAAAGCAAATGGGTTTATGTTGTTGCATCAGGACTGCTCCCATGGCATATGCACTGACATCAGTCTCAATTTCGAATAGTTGTTGTAGGTCAGGTAGAGCTAGCATTGGTGCGGTGTTGATCTTTTCCTTCAAAGTGTCGAAGGCTTTTTGTTGTCTTCCTCCCCACTGGAAGAATTGTTTCACATTGGTTAAGGCATTCAAAGGAGATGCAATAGAGGATAAGTTAGAAATGAACTTTCTCCAGTACTGAATTGCCCCTAAGAAGCTCCTGACTTATGTAGTTGATGTTGACTTAGGAAAATTTGCAATAGCTTCAACTTTGGAGGGATCTATCTTTAGTTGACCACCTCCTACAATATGACCCAAGTAAACCAATGAGGTTTTTCCAAATTCACACTTTGACAATTTTACATATAACTTTTCCCTTTTAAGGACATCCAATACTTGCTTTACATGCATTCCATGTTCATCCCAAGTCCTATTGAATATAATAATGTCATCTAAGTATA
>SNQJ01S0090153.1:22336-33041 GCA_010110895.2 Picea sitchensis | reverse complement strand
CTGCATAAGATATTCATGGCTAAAGTTCCTGATGATACCAACCAAGGAACCCCTTCGCAAGGGGATTCTTGTGCTTTTACTTTCTTCGAAAACGTTGGTGCCCCTTTGATGGCCACTTTGTACATTCCTGGGTTGAATGTGGGATTACTGGTTTGGTTGGGTACCATTCCAAATGTCCCAAATGCTCTTGACACTTCTGAGGTAAGAACTTTATGTCATGGGTACTCTGTTGATGTTTCTTCATCAGCAAAGTCTTCTACTCCTCCTTCTCCCTCCTCTGGTGAAAGTACAGTTACTAGTAACCAGAAGTCTAAATGAAATAGAAAGAGGAAGAATAGGAAGAAGAAATCACCAACCTCTGCGAGTCATGTTGGAGATAGGTCAAAAAACTTTACAAGTCACATTGAAGACCACCACCCAGCCTTTGTGAGTCATGTTGGGGGCACACACCCACCCTCTACAAGTCATGCTGGGGGAAAGAGTCCAATCACTGCTAGTCATACTGGTAATAGGTCGGTAGTCTCTGCAAGTCAAGTTATCGACCCATCACTAGCCTCTTCAAGTCATGTTGGAGATGTGAAACCAACCACTGCTAGTCATGCTGGGGGCATCGATTCTATTGAGAAACCTAGACAGATAGGACGTAAACCTAAGTTCCCTTGTAAGCTTTGCAAGGGAGATCACCTTACTCATTTGTGCCCTGGCCTTCCATAGGTACGAAGATTGTGGTCCTTGTCTGCAAGATCTTGTGATTCTGGGTCTTCTGCGGTTTCCTCACAGTCTATTCAAACATTGGTTGAGAAAGTGGTCATGCTGATGCAGTCATTGGCTGATCCCACTCCTCTTTTGGGGGGTGAGGTGCCTTTAGACTATGTAGTCTCTCAGCCTATGTAACATTGGTTGAGAAAGTGATCATGCCAATGTAGTCATTGGTTGATCCCACTCCTCTTTTGGGGGGTGAGGTGCCTTTAGACCATGTAGTCTCTCAGCCTATTCATCCATTGGCTAAGAAAGTGGTCATGTTGATGCAGTCATCGGTTGATCCCACTCCTCTCTTGGGGGGTGTAGTGCCTTTAGACCATGTAGTCTCACAGCCTATTCATCCATTGGTTGCGAAAGTGATCATGCCGATGCAGTCATTGGTTGATCCCACTCCTCTTTTGGGGATTGAGGTGCCTTTAGACCATGTAGTCCTGCAACCTTTTCAGCCATTGGTTGAGAAAGTGGTCACACCAACACAGTCTTCGACTGATACCACTCCTCTCTTTGGGAGTGAAATGTCTATCGACTATGTTTTTAGCGTTTCCAGTTCAGTACTTTCAGAACAAGGGGGCATTTTGCTCGCTCCGAGAACACCCCCTCCAAGCCCTAGGATGGTTTCCTTTGATTGGAATGACCTTGTTGAGCCTCATCTTCATTCCTCCGCACCCTTTCAAATAAGGGTTGAAGTTAATTCAACAAACATTTATCGATGTATAGTGGATGAAGGAGCCTCTACAAGTATTTTATCCTCCTCGGTTTGGAAAGTCTTGGGTTCTCCCAAGCTTGTGTTTGCTTCACATGAGTTGTTGGATTTTGATAGACATCCTAGTGAATATTTGGGGGTTATTCCTTAGTTTCCTATCTCGTTAGGTGGGAAGATTGTCTATGTTGATGTTATAGTGGTGCAAGGCCCGTTAGATTTCAATATGCTTCTCGGGCATGATTATGTATATGCTATGAATGTTGTGGTGTCTATGCTCTTTCGAGTGATGCATTTCCCTCACAATGGAAGCATTGTCACTATCGACCAGCTGGCATCTAATAATCACCATCCTAATTTGACATTATTTCAGACTACCGCTTTATATGTTCCTAGCGTTCGTGTAGACTCCACCTCGCCACCGGTTAATTATGTGGTGTCTTATCCTCGGTGTTCAATTGATTCTGAGCAGGAACTGGTGCAATCATGTGTTACCTCTCGAGACTTGGTCTCAAAAATTGATCCATTGGTTTATCCAATGGGGGCATGGGAGCCCTTGTTTCCCCCTCTTAGTCCAAGTAGGCTTGAGTATCCTTATGAGTCTGATCTCATTGTTAGTAGATCCTCAAGCCCTTGTGATCATGATTCTTTGCTGATAGACTCTTCCATTCCTGGTCAGAACCTCCATCATCATCTGGAGTATGGTCAGTTTACTTCACCCTTTGGGACTGTTGACCCTCGTTTGCGTGATTTCTCAGATTTTGTATTTCCTTCATATGAGGCTATCCTTGAAGCCATGACTATGGTTTCTATCCCGTAGGAGGACTTACACCATGGTTTGTTTTTTCTTCCCTTTTGGGAGACTTCCCAAGTTTATTATCGAAGAGACTCTTGGTCTAAGCCTAGCAGCGGGCTCTACCTAAACTAGTTTCATACATGAGTTGTAGCCGCCATGGAGTTTTCTTTAAGCCAATTTTAGACTCCCTAAAGATGAAAAGATTGTCGAGTGACCTTGTTTCTTCACACTCGTTAAATTGGTCCAGAAGAACATTCCTTACATGGGTCTTATTTTAATCCTTTTTTAGACTCTCTAAACATGAAAAGATTTCCGAGCGATCTTGTGGCCTTTCACGCTCGTTAAACTGAAATTTGAAGTCACATCTATCCGGTGATAGTTTACCCCTTTTTCGGTCTGGACGGTCAACTGTACAAACAAAGGTATACTCTAAGGAACTTCAATTCTCTAGAAGAGTACCCTCAGGTATAATTTTACCCCTTTTTCGGGCCTGAGGGACTAAATTTACGAAAAAGGAACCCCCACAGAGTCCATAGTTAAGCTCTTTTCAGACTCTCTAAAATTGAAAAGATCATCGAGTGACCTTATTCTTTCACACTCGTTAAAATGGTCCAGAAGAACATTCCTAACGGAGTCCATAGTTAATCTTTTTTCAGACTCCTTAAAAATGAAAAAATGGTCGAGTGATCTTGTCTTTATCACACTCGTTAAAATGGTTTTGAATAGACGTCTTTTCAGTGCTAATTTACCCCTTTTTCAGACCGACTAGACTACCTTTGAAGGTACCCCAGTGGAGTCTCCTTTTACATTTTTCAGACTCTCTAAATATGAAAACCGTCGATCTTACCTTCTCTGGGCTCATTAAAATTACATCGAAGGACATTACCATTGTGTGTTTTATTAATCGCATTTGCATACCCGCGTCTTTGGCCTAATTCTGGATCCATGTTGCTCTCAACTAAACCATCTGAAGCATGCCTTATACGCAAGCCCTGTAGCACTTCACCCCTGCGTATTGACACCTTTGGTCCCAGGAGGGATTTTTCTTGAGTGTCCTTTCTCTGAACATCAGTCTTGTCCTTGCGCCTCAAACTAGTATGTTTGTGACACTCATTCCTCCTTTGCAATGTAACATTCTTTTATTCTTTTTCCAAAATTATTGAAAAAAGACAAAAAAAATCAAATATACCCCCAAAAGAGGAAGGGAAAAGTATTTTATTTGTATTGGAAGCATAATGAGTCACCCTTGGATAAAGCACATCTGTCAGTTTGTTCGTCAAACTCTAGGATTTAATACGACCTTAGGAATTTTTTCTCGCTACATAGAGCTATGTCCTCCTCCGTTTGGTTATCCTTCCAAACATATGGAGAGTTTGTGTTGCCTCCTGCCTCATAAACTTATGTTAATGCCATGTTTCCTGAGTATTATCACTTGTTGTGCTATTTTCCAAGGGAAAGTTTTACCAAGCCTGAGTCGACCCCTCTGCAGTTTGTCTCTTGCCCTCATTCCCGTCCATCCTGAAAGTCCAATCAGGTCTTTGTTCGAAATCAATAAAGCCTTCATTCTGATAATCAAGATTCTCTAGTCCATGACCGACCAGTCGTCGAAGACCTCTGGGTAGTGAAGTCGTACACTCATATTACACTCCTACCCAAGTTTTGAAGATTTTGAAGTTGTTTCTCGAGCTCCGAAGACCTCATCTCCGACCATCAATCCTTATCAGCTTCTAGAAGATGGATACTCTACACGTATATCTTTTTGATTTCGATATGTAGCTCCATTGTGTATTGATCGCAGCTACACTTTATATAGTTATATGACATGGATCTACAGTGTATTTGATTGGTAGCCATGATTTTCTTTTATCCCGAGCATGGGTATGCCCGCCTCGGTGAGACAATTATTATTTTACAGACAAAACCTCCCTATTTCTGGTCCCTGGGCTCACTTGTTCGGCACATCGGTCAATATTGTTAATGTATTTCGGCCATCATATTCTCTTCTAACCTCACACATTAGGGGGTATCTATTATAACCCTAATTTTCACCAGACATGCTTACCTGGTGTTAGTCTCTAATTTGGTCTTGGTTTAGTGAGAAACCCTTATTCTAAACCTTTCTTACCTAAACTTCAATTTATGTTTCCAATTGATTTCAATCTTTGTTTTTAGTGTCTTATGGTTTTCATTTCAGTTTTTGAATATTTTATTCAAGTTTGAAATTGAAAGACATGGTTTTAAATGAGGTGTCACCTTATATGCCTGTTTGAACTTCATAAATTCAAATTTTTCTAAGTCATTAATACCGCTACGGGAATAAGGCTATTCCCATAGCGCCAAAATTATCATGCCTTGATACGCGCCTGTCATCCAAATTTCATTATGATGACATGAATCGTGGTCTAAGAGTTCACATGTGTCCATAATAACTTGGAATCATTTACTAATTCAAACCATTTCATAATCCGATTGCCTTGTACCCACGAAGGTCTCATTTTAAAATCGCCCAATTCTCAATGATCATTATATTATACCTGTCTGATTTTGTTGAATTTAGGCACAGGTATTTTCTCAGAGGAACGTTATACACTAACAGATTGCAGGTGGCAAATTTGCAACCCGAGGGTGCTAGTTACAGAAGCCTTGGAGCTGGATCATGCAATCTTCAAACAAGAAACGCACAATTCAAGCCAAATACTAGCACCACACCAAGCCACAACAAGGAGGAGTTATCTTGGCTGAAGACAATTTGTCTTATCAACAGAGATCGCTGCCATCTGTTCTTGAAGAATTAGTTTTTTTTAAATAGAAGTCATCGCCATCTGCTCCGATAATTGGCATTCATCATGAAGGTGAAAGATTGCTTCTGGTTGAAACATGTCCACAATACCATCAACAACAGCATGCAAGCCCAATCGAGTCATCGTGAGAGATCAAACACATAGAACGTCCAATTGAACGCCCAATTTCATGGAGAATACAGAGTGAACATTCGGGCATTGTGGTTATTGACAACATGGGAACATAGTACAAAGGGTTTCCATTACCCAGTGCTCAAGCTCAAAATCCAAATCATAGTCGGTTCCAGGTTCTGTGAATGTTAAAATGGGTTTGACATCATGGAAAACCCCACGGTAATTACCACTGCATAGCACATTGTATAAGATGGCCAATAGATGAACAAGCAAAATTGCGAAGCAGAATCGCGAGCAGACTTTTGCATCTCCTGTATCATCTTCTCAACAATCGGAGCGTGAAAAAGCCTTTCATATGATTGTTTCATACTTGAAGCTACAACCTGCAAATCGTAAGAGGGGGAAAGAATCATGGTTTGTCGTAAGGATTCGATGAAGCAAAGCATCCAGAATCCACCAGCGATAACATTTGTTGGGAAAATATGAAGTTTTCTTACCTGCCTCCAGATGATGCCATGGTATATTCATGTCAAGGGGTTGTCGGGGTTTTATCAATTTTGAAAAAATGGAAACATGATGAGCAAACCCTCGTGGAACAGAGATACTGCCCCCTGACATCATTATCTCAGGGATAGATTTGTATATTCGCAGATTGTGGGGTTTTGTCTGCCATGACTCCAGAAAGGTGCATCATGCATTATGATGGACCCAAATCATATTCATTTGGTCTGATTTTAGTTGCACAGGTAGACTGGAAATCAAAAGTGGTCATACAAGCAAACTTTGTTGAAATTATCAGTGAGAGATTTGTGAGAAATGATGGCATAGCTGATGAAATATTTTAGATGTCATGCAAGTTCATGAGTGGAAAGATTGGGAAAGAGAAACAGTTGCATGTTCTTCAAGGAAGTCTTGTAAGTAGGGAACGTGAAGAGATCCAAATGCTTACTGGTGAACACAACTCTACACTTAAAACATCCTATAGCAGCTCGGTTCTACATCTAGCCTATACTTTGTTTTCTTGCCTTGAAGATGAAGAACATGAACATCAAGACTTGGGTAGCAGACCCTCATTACAAATCAGATGATGTTGAGTAGTTTCATAGTGATATAAGACCATTTTGAAGCAGATCTCAAATGAAATACAGGAATTTCCCCAGTACATAAAGAATCATTAAAAGAAGAACCAGAAAAGCTACAGAAAATTCTCTGTTATTTTTACCTGTTTTAGTCTTTTTCTTCAAGAGAGGCTGAAAAACAGCTAGAGATGAATTTGATGAAACCAAAAGAGGTTTATGTTGGGAACATGCCCCTTAACGAAAAACTCTCTCAACTTTTTACACAACAATCACCATTTAAGATATTTGAATTGATCTTTGAGGGCTAATTTTCTGATAAGCTACAGGAAATACTCTGTTATTTTTTCCTATTTTAGTCTTCTTCTTCAAGAGAGGTTGCAGAATAGCTGGAGATGAATTTGATGAAACCAAAAGAGGTTTTTTTTGGGAACATGCCCCTTCAAAAAAACCTCTCTCAGGTTTTACACATCTATCACCAGATTCGAATTGATTGTTGGACCCTATTTTTCAGGGATTTACCAGATTTGTTTTCCTGAAAAATCTCATGGACAACAGTTGACAAGCCACCTCATCAATTCGAATTGGAGATTAGATTGGATCTTCTCCTTGATTATTTGAAACAAGAAACTAAACATAGATGAGGAGGTTTTCAGATCCATTTATTTTGGATCTTGATTATTATCTATTGTTTCTATATAAACTATGTAGAATGAGAGGAAGGGGTCGAAAAATTGGAGACCCAACGGACCTTTTTGTGAAGCACATTGTAAAGGAATTATGTTCAATTTGACACTTAATAGAAAAGGAATATGGATGTTTAGACTCTCTTTTTCTACTCTGTTATTTCTTTATTCACGCTTGAATTCATATTCAGATTGCAATGCTTTTGATTCTTGACTGTTAATTTATACAGTGAAAATTTTACTGTAAAGATTATTTTTCAAGTTTGATATCAAGCTGAACATCTTGTTTCTTTATGATATTTTGAGGCAAGAATTATGGTGAAGTTGACAAATTGAAGGCTTCATCTACCCTTTTCTTAATTGGTTTAATCCATCTTTGTGTTTACCTATTATTCGGTCAATGGGATATGCTTTGTTTTAATCTTGTTTTTCATATTGTGTTGTTACCTTGAAACCAATTTCAAACCACCTTACTCAAAAACCCAATCATAAAACCCTCAAAACGCTTTTTCAATAAATCAATGATGCCCTAGCTTTCCCTTAGCAGTCGAGTGCAACTTTAGGGACTAACATTTTTGGCTCTGTTGCCGGGGACGAAGGCACGGAGTATTTATCCCTGGGAGAACAACAACGATCAGATCCGCTTCTTGATGGTGAACAAGAAGGGAACAAATACATGACTGCAGATATTTCACCATGGCGAATCCACTGTCTAATGATTAATAGGTGACTCCACTGGATCCAATAATGGAAGCCATTCTAGCTCAAAGGTTTGCTTTTTGTGATTTTTCAGATGTCATCGGTTTTCCAAACCCAATTCTTAGTAGAGATGAATGGGAAGGTATCCTTCCGACATTTAAAGGTGAATATTGGGAGGTTTTGGCTGAGCATTTGCTAGATTTTCATGAGTTTATTCATGAATGTCAGATTGTGCATGAGGATGTCAAGATCAAGATTTTTAGATACTTATTGAAGGGAGCAGACCTTGAGTGGTGTAGATCTCTTCCAACTTCAAGTATTAACTCATTGGCAAGTTTTCATAATGCTTTCAATATATTTTGTAAAGAAGACTTTTCAGCTGAAAGTCTTTTTGAAAATTGTTGTGAGGAAATTTGATAAGCATATTAAACAGAAAGCAAATGTTTCTTCTGATTGCAAGAATGAAAATCATGTTGTTGAGGAAGTTTTTCCAAATCTAATTGATAATAGGAAAGATGACTAGATAGTTGTGAATGCATTAGATTTTGTTTCTAATGCACCTGTTGTCGTAGATCTGAATGAAAAAATAGTTGAAGAAGAAGTATTTCCTCAACTCCTTCAAGTGGATTCCTATGATATGTTGTTACATGTGATTAAGGAGGAAAATCAAGAGGCTGCTCATCAAGAACAGATATATGAGGCAACATATGGCAATGTTAGATTTGATCAACAGGTTTGTGAGAACATTATGCCCATTTTTCATGTACAGTCAGAACCAGTATATGGAAGTATCAAGCAACAAGAAGAGGTAACCATTTTTAGTTATCAATCTACTTATTTCTATGATCCGGTAGATATTTATGTGGATTTATGTTTCTCAGAAGATTTCAGCCTTGCTATTTTTGGAATTAAATCATATGAGGGTTGTAGGTATGTGTTACAAATTAAAATTCTGTTACACATAAAGAATTTTTCTCTGATTTCTATCTGCGTTAAAAGAGCTTTGGTAAATGATTTGATGTTATTATGGCTTCATAGGAAGCATGAAGTCACATGATGGGCCAGTTTTTATTGGTTAGAAGTAGGAATAGATAGAAGAATAAGCTCACCATCAAGTATGAGATTCTTTTCAGTCTGTTGGTTTGCAACAGAAAATTTGGTTTCAGTTTTGAAATAAAGACTCCATGCCCAATGCATATAAAGCACTACTGACAGGGGTAGTTTTGGCTTCAAATGAGGAGCAGAGTTGCAAAAGTTTGGCCCAGATTTGAATGATGTTGACTGACTCCATAACCCAATGGACGAGGCACAACACAAAAGAATGTGAATGTTTGCAGAGACAAAGTTTGCAGGTTGCATTGCATGAATTGCATAGAGGAAAAGGCACAGTGGTCTTCTTGTTCTTGATGACTCACAGGGAGATCATCATCCCCCAGAAGGAGCCAATGTTAGTCTCTAATTTGGTCTTGGTTTAGTGAGAAACCCTTATTCTAAACCTTTCTTACCTACACTTCAATTTATGTTTCCAATTGATTTCAATCTTTGTTTTTAGTGTCTTATGGTTTGCATTTCAGTGTTTGAATATTTTATTCAAGTTTGAAATTGAAAGACATGGTTTTAAATGTGTGTCACCTTATATGCCTGTTTGAACTTCATAAATTCAAATTTTTCTAAGTCATTAATAGCGCTATGGGAATAAGGCTATTCTCGTAGCACCAAAATTATCATGCCTTGATACGCGCCTGTCCTCCAGATTTCATTATGATGACACGAATCGTGGTCTGAGAGTTCGCATGTGTCCACAATAACTTGGAATCATTTGCTGATTCAAACCATTTCATAATACAATTGCTTTCTTCCCACAAAGGTCTCATTTTAAAATCGCCCAATTCTCAACGATCATTATATTATACCTGTTTGATTTTGCTGAATTTAGGCGCAGGTATTTGCTCAGAGGAACGTTATACACTAATAGATTGCAGATGACAAATTCGGAACCCGAGGGTGCTAGTTACAAAATCCTTGGAGTTGGTTCATGCAATCTTCAAACAAGCAACGCACAAGTGAAGACAAAGACTAGCACCACACCAAGCCACAACAAGGAAGAGTTATCCTGGCTGAAGACAATTTGTCTTATCAACAGAGATCACTGCCATCTGTTCTCGAAGAATTAGTTTTTTTTAAACAGAAGTCATTGCCATCTGCTCCGATAATTGGCATTCATCATGAAGGTGAAAGATTGCTTCTGGTTGAAACATGTCCACAATACGATCAACAACAGTGTGCAAGCCCAATTGAGTCATCATGAGAGATCAAACACACAGAACGCCCAATTGAACGCCCAATTTCATAGAGAATATAGAGTGAACATTCGAGCATTGTGGTTATTGACAACATGGGAACATAGTACAAAGGGTTTCCATTACCCAGTGTTCAAGCTCAAAATCCAAATCATAGTCAGTTCCAGGTTCTGTGAATGTTAAAATGGGTCTGACATCATGGAAAACCCCATGGTAATTACCACTGCATAGCACATTGTATAAGATGGCCAATAGATGAACAATCAAAATTGCCAAGCAGAATCACGAGAAGACTTTTACATCTCCTGTATCATCTGCTCAACAATCGGAGCATGAAGAAGAATGTCATATGATTGTTTCATACTTGAAGCTACAACCTGCAAATCGTAAGAGGGGGAAAGAATCATGGTTTGTCGTAAGGATTCGATGAAGCAAAGCATCTAGAATCCACCAGCGATAACATTTGTTGGGAAAATATGAAGTTTTCTTACCTGCCTCCAAATGATTCCATGATATCTTCATGTAAAGGGGTTGTCAGGGTTTTAGCAATTTTTAAAAAATGGAAACATGATGAACAAACCGTCGTGGAACAGAGATACTGCCCCCTGGCATCATTATCTCAGGGATAGATTTGTATCTTTGCAGATTGTGGGGTTTTTTCTGCCATGACTCCAGAAAGGTGCATCATGCATTATGATGGACCCAAATCATATTCATTTGGTCTACTGTTAGTTTCACAGGTAGACCAGAAATCAAAAGTGGGCATACAAG